>PVJO010003948.1:0-78660 GCA_004026905.1 Hystrix cristata | reverse complement strand
GCTTTAGCCTCCTGAGTAGGTGGGATTGCAGGCATGCTCCCACAAGCCTATTTTTTTAGTGTGTGCCTTGAGGAAGGCATTGGACTTGGGAGTTATGAAGGACATAGGAAAATACAAGATCTGAGATCCAGACCTGTAAGATGCCCAGCCTGACCTCACTCCCCCTGCCCTCATGCCAAGGGCCCAAGTCCAGTCTCACTTGGTGGCCTGCACGCATCTGCTTCTTTCTGCCCTAGGAGCAAACTCCTGCCTTCACTTGGTGCCTCCTCCCAGTGTCAGGCGAGATGCCACTTCACCACCTAAGTCAAAGGCAGGACTTCACCACCTAAGTCAAATTGTCTCTTACATGCTGCTGTTCTTTTTCTCACAGGCATTTTCACAGTGCCTAAGTATGCGTTTATTTTGTCCATGAGACATTTTTATACGAATAGCTATGTCCACCACTGTACCTGTGTTTCTGGGGCACAGGAGGCATAGGAATTTTATTCAGTGCTCAGACCCAGGACAGCATCTGGAATGCAGTAGATACTAGCACTTTGCTCTGAGGGACAAGAAAGAAATGTAAAATGAGCAGTGATTTGTCCTGTAGTTTATGCTGCTTTGCTTGCTCTGGAACACATAGGCCCTATGGAACTGCCTGATGTTCCTCTAGAGATAAAAATGGAAATTTCTTTGATCTAGGCAGAATACATGTGCTGTTTTCTATCCTTTCCGCCTTCTTCCTTCCCCTCTTTATACCTTTTTTGGCTTGTCTTGGAAATGATGTGAGGCAGCTTGGGTACTTGATCTGTGAGGAGGGTGAGACAAGGCTATTATTCTGTTCTGTGGAATTCTCAACACTTATTTTGGGACCTTTGGGATACAATACTCACTTTTTCCTAAACTCCTGCAGTCATTTTGAGCAAGAGCCTGTGCTGCTGGCCTGAGTGGCGAGGAGCTGCAGGGCAGTCATCCTCCTCTGTGCTGACTGCTCCTGTGGGTGGTGTCTCAGCCCTCTCCAAGTCCTGGGCCTGCCATCCAGGACTTGCCTGGGAAGATGTGTCCGTAAAGAACCTGAGGGCCTAGTGAAGTCATGTCTGCGAAAGCACTTGGAGCTGGTCAGGGAAGAAAGAGGTGCTCTGTGCAGTTGGTGTCTAATTATTAATCATACTTTCCTTGGCCCTCTGTGCCCTGGGTTTGCCTTCTGCTGTGGCTCAGCTGCCAGGAGTCACTGGCCCATCCCCCGCTCACTCCTGGCACAGTGGCACAGACTGTGGATAAACAGGACTCTCTGGGTGACTGTCCTCATTGTGCAGAGCTGCAGACAGCAGGCCAGCAGCAGCCTTGCCTGGATCACACACTGTCAGGGGGGCTCTGGTTCTTCTGGAGGTCTCTGCCTCTGCTGGCCTTCGACACTCTCTTTCCTCTGCTTGGCGAGGTGGGAGGTCAGGTGGTTTCTCCTTCAACCTCCCTCGAATTATTGGATGTGTTTAGACTGGGCAATGTTTTAAGTGTCTTCTAGCCAGTACTCAGTGAGCTGCTAACCAGCTGTGGAGATACACTTTTGAGTTCTCTTCTCCACTGTAGTTCCACGTCCCTTTGGGAGTCAGATAAAGAAGGATCTGCAGTCAAAACAGTGTCCATTTTATTACAGTGGCAGATGAGCTCTTAAATTTTTATTTTTCACTTCTTATTAGCATCATATTTCAACACTAATACATACACACACACTCATGTATTTTCTTTTGCTGGGGATGGAACCCTGGCCGCACACTAGGCAAGCGCTCTGCCATTGAGGCATACTCCAGCCCTATTGTACAGTGGGAACTGTTGTCTGAGGAGGGCTGAGCTGCAATCAAGGAATGGTAGATCCCAGATTGGAGCCAAGGTGTGCTGAAGTCTGGAGACAGCTCTTTGCAGAGTTATCCTGTCTTCCTCCCAAGAAATGAATCTATTTACTCTGACAGATCTCAACTTCAGACCATTCGTATCCTCTTCTTGCCTCCAGTGTTCCCACAAAGCAAGCCTCAGGACTTGGGAGTTTACTGCCATTTTCTCCTTGCTCCTGTTAATTTGCTGCTCCTCTTTTCCTCTTTTGTCTGTGGAACTTGGCCTTGCATATTCTTAGGAAATCCTTTTACTTCTGTGAAACTTCTGAATTTCCTGCCTATCTATTATCTATCTAATCTGTCTTCATTGATTCATTCATTTATTTGTAGTACTGGGGATTGAACCCAGGGCCTTTGCACTGAGCTACATACCCAGCTCTTTTATTTCTTGAGACAAAGTCTCATGAAGTTGTCAGGTTGGACTCAAACTTGAGATCCTCCTGCCTCAGCCTCTAAGGGTGCTGGGGTTGCTCTACCACACCTGGGTGGGTTATTTACCTTTAAAAATTGTGTGTGTGTTGCTAGGGGTCAAACCCAAGGCCCTATACATGCTAGACAAATACTGAGCTGTACCTCAAGCCTAATTTACCTGTTTTTACAAGCATTGTTTTTATTATACTGTGTGCTTAGTTAGCTGTTATTAAATTGGCTCTATTAGAAGGTTGTGATCTAACTTGTATCTCTCTGCAGGACTGTTGTCAAGAGGAGCCCATGCGAGGGATTTCCATCTGTAGGTAATGAGTGTGCGTGTGTGTGCGCACATTGTCCAGTGGCCAGCTTACGAGTCCACAGAGTAGAATGATCATGCATTGGATGTGTTCTTTTTTTTTTTTCAGTGTCTATAAATGTGTTTAATAAAATTCGAACTCATAAGAAAATGTTGAATTGAGTAGCTCTCATTATTTTCAGTTATCAGGCTGTGAGGCATAGCCGCTATCAGAGAAAGATAAAAAATTGCTGATGGCAAAAAAAAGTCATCATGCCAAAAGATTAGGAACCTTGATGATGCCTTCTTCTAGTTGCATTTGTCTTGACTGTTAGCTATATTCTGAGCCCTTGGGTGTGGGACTTTCATAAAGCAGTAGGAGCCCTTCAACTGCTTGCACACATCAGTGTCCACGAAGTATGTACAGATCAGATTTAGTTCTGCAGTGTTGTTTCCCACTTCACTCTAGTATTTTACTTTCTCAAGCTCCCATTTGCTTGTCTAGTTTTTTTTAGTATAGTTTTGGTTTTGTTTTTTTTTTGTTTGTTTGTTTTTTGAGACAGAGTCTCCCTATGTGGCCTTGAACTGTCACAGCGATCCTCCTGCCTCAGCCTCCCAGGTGCTGGGATTACAGACATTTGCCACCACACCCAGCCTTCTGTGTAGTTTTTACAAGTAATCCCCAACGTCCAGTACTTTCCTATCAGTGGATTGCAGCTCCTTACTGAGCTTCAGCTACACTTGTATAGCAAGCATCAGTCTAGGCTGTAGCCAGATAACATAACAGCTGAAATAGTTATTTATTGAGCGGTCTTTGGCCAGGCATTGTGGAATGTGCTTCAGAAATGCATTCTCTCATTCTCTTCTTGGAACTACCTTGTGGTTAAGACTGGGTTTATCCCCACTCACAGGTGAGTTAGCTGACTTTGCGGCAGAGCCCGGCCCTGTGTCAGTCGTCTCCCAAGCCAGTGCCCTGGAGCCTGGTATCTTTGCCTTCTGAGGATTGGGCTCGACTCTGCCCCTGAGGAATTTTCCACTGAGGACATAGAAACAACAGCAAACAATGCTGTTTGGCTATGAATAAGTGTAGCATTGTTTGGAAGTTTGGTGGAGCTCAGAGGTGGAGGAGCTAGGAAGGGTCTGGAGGAGGTGAGGGCACTCTGAAGGGGCCAGTGTCCTACAGGCCCTCATGTCTGGCAACCCAGAGCAGAGAGCATTGGTTTGGGGGGGGGGTGCTGGCTGGACCTCAGGGCAGGGGTCTCAGGAAAAGTGGGATGAGGTTGGGTAACTGGAGCCAGAGGGACTTGGCAGACAGGGGATAAGCTGCAGCCGGTGATGAGCAAATGTGTGTGGGGCTTAAGAGTGATGAGGTGGCAGCAGGCGATAGACACTTCATGGGGGTGTGGCTGTCTCTCTCAGCCTGAAGTACAGGGGATTGAGCCCAGGGCCTTTGCACTGAGCTACATCCCCAGGCAGTTTTATGTATTTACTTAAGACAGGGTCTTGCTAGCTTTTGCCTGCCTGCTTGCCATGCCCTATTTCTCATTTGCCATGCCCCTCTGCCATTCCACCCTGCTTTGGAGCCAGCCAACTATGGACTGAAATCTCTACAGACTATGAGCCAAATAAACCTTTCATCCTTAAGTTACAATAAATAAATAAACCTTTCATCCTTTAAAAAAAAAAAAAAAAAGACAGGGTCTTGCTAAATTGCCCAGGTGGGACTTGAACGTGTGATTCTCCTTCCTCAGTCTCAGAGTCTTTTTTTTTTTTTTTTTTTTGAGACAGTTTTACTATGTAGTTCAGGCTGGCCTCGAACTCATGCCAATCCTCCTGCCTCAGACTCCTGTGTGCCAGGATTACAGGCATGTGCCACTATCCTGGGCTCCTGTCTCAGAGTCTTTCTACTTTTTACTTAACTTTTCCTCCCTCCCTCTGTGGCCTTGGGGGCCAGTGCCCCAGTGGGTCCCCGGAAACAGCTGTCTGGACTGAGGTCCCCTGGTGGGTGTGTGATGGTGAAGTACACTGGAGTGCCTGGAGTGTGGGAACGGTATAGAATGCAGAGACCAGGGCTGGTTTCACTCCTGGCCCGTAACTTCTCAGATCAACAAAATTAGTCTTCCTTCTGTCTGTTTTCTTCACTGATCTGTAATTTGCAGACAGCTATAACTACTCGTAGGGTCTTCTGGATTAAGGTGGTAGCAGATAGGAATACAGAAGCTGTGTGGTCTAGTGATTCCAGACCTGCTGGGATCAGGTGTCAGCTCTGTCACTTCTTGTATGACTCTGAGCAAGTTACTTAACCTCTCTGTGTTTTCTTTTTCTTATCTATAAAATACGTGGATAATTGTGTGTGTGTGTGTATGTGTGGACACATCTTAATGCTTGGTACGTAGTAAGTTATAACTGTTATTCTCAGTGGTATCATCACCTCCCTCATTGTCACGATCAGAACAATACTTAGAGATAAGAACTCAAAGCATAAAGCCTCCCAAATGTATGGTAAGAAGCTGCTGCTAGTCACTGTGAGGAGGTGATATGCCTTCAGCACTTCTCTTAAGCACTTACAACCAACCATATTGTGCCAGTTGTAGACTCTTTTAGAGATTCCAGGTATTGCTCTAAAGTTTAAACAAACTCAGGCATTGTTTTCTGATATAGAAGAAAGAACTCTTGCAGTGATATCTTTTCTCAGACACACAAATAATTTCCTTCTTTTTAACTAGGAAGAGGATGGAAGGAGTCAGGCATAGTACTGCATACCTGTAATCCCAGCCACTTGGAGGTTGCTGCAGAAGGGTTGCAAGTTTGAGGCCAGCCTGGGCAATGTAATGAGACCTTGTCTCAAAAATTGGGAGGGGGCTGGATATGTAGCTCAGTGGTAGATCACTTTTCAGCATACAGGAAACACTGGGTTCAGTCCCCAGTAGAGAGGGGGAAAAGCAGAGAGGGAAAGGAGAGAAAACAGCCAGCTTGCTCCCTCTGCCTGGGGGGATGGGTCAGCCCTGCTTGATCTGCCTGGAACCCAGCAGCCCCACAGGAGCTCTGTACCTGCTCTGTGCCCTCTGGCCATGCTATTTCTGTTTTGGAGTGTTTATCTTCCTCTGTCCCAGACCCAGACTGGGTGCATTTAGCTTTAGTGTTGCAGTTACATTCAACAACAAAGTCCAGGGTCTCGTGGCCACTTCTAAAAGTCCTCAACAACTTCTTGAACCAACAGTGGCGTCTGAGTCTTGAATTTATCTATGTAGGGCAGTTTTTTTTAAAACAAAATTGAAATCTCTGGGCCTTGTCCTTTGTAGATGAAGTACGAATCTTTCTGAGGCCTGGCTCATACCAGAAACCAGCTGGTTTTAAATTGCTGCAGATCTTTAAAGGAGCAGCTTGCTGTGGGCCACATTCCCACCCACAGAACCTTGTTGTCTTCAGGATCCTGGTGCAGACTGTGGTGGTGTGGAGGTGTGGTGTGTGACAGCTGGCAGAGGTGCAGGATTTACTTTTATGTAGGGTCAAAGTCCTGGGGGCTGGTCCCCTTGGTACCCCTCTTCCCCACCTAATCATGGTTGGTAATACATATGGATGAGGACTGTGTGTGGAGATGGTGAACGGGACCCACCCCCTCCCCACGCCCCTTAATCATAGGGTAGATCATCAGAGAAAAGTAAAAACTCATCATATGGGGTTCTCTGATGCTGGCAGCAGCATCCCACGTGGAATCATGTCCTCAGTTAGCAGATACTTTGTAAATGGCCAAAAGACTGGGCTTTGCATATTTGGCCTCTGTCATGCAAGATAAAAATGCCCTCAGAAGTATGTGATGGGAGGGCTGGGTGCTGAGGGACATGGAGTGACAGGATGATAGAACAAACTGGCCCTCTTCCAGCTTTGCTGTTCTTGGATTTCCCACTTGAGCTGAGGAAGACAGGCTGATGTTTTTGGCTATGGACCAGCTCCTTTCTTTATTCTTGTAAGAACACAGAATCCCAATTCCAGTAGTAGTACCATTTTGAGCACTTTATTTATGATGTCCAGTGGCCAGGGGTTATACAGCAGGCCAACCTCCTCTTGCCTTCAAGAAAGACTTAGAAGGAAGACTCTGTTGGTACCTTGGTTGTGGTTGTTGTAATAAACAGGCTGAGGGTCTCAAATTTTAGTATGTATTATAAGCATAATAATGATGGGGACTACATTCTTAAGATACATCTGCAGAGTTAACACTGAGATTCCATTTTGCTCTAGAAAGAATGGCTGTCATCAAGAAAGAAATCAAAAGCAAATGGTGGCTAGGTTGTGGGGAGAAAAAGGAATGCTTTAAAATTGTTGGTAGGAATATAAACTAGTACAATCACTATGGAAGTCAGTATGGAAATTCCTCAGACTAAAAGTAGAAATTTCATTCAACGCAGCTATTCCCTAATCTTCTGAAAGAGTTAAAGATATCATATTACAGGGATACATGTATATCTGTGTTTATAGCAGCGTAATTGGTAATACAGGAAGCAGCCTGTATACCCAGCAGCCGATGAATGAATAAAGAAAATGTGGTGTTTATACCCAGTGAAGCACTACTCTGCCATAAGGAAGCATAAATTTAAGTCATTTGTAGGAAAATGGATGCACCTCGAGACCAAAATGTTAAGTGAAATAAATCATACACACAAAATTAAATATTGCATAGTGCTCATAGGAAAATCCCAAAATATAAGTAAATCAAAGGGCAAAATAAATGATAGATAATAGGAAACAGGTAGATCTTCTGCAAATGGAAAGGGGTCCAAGAGATGGAGGAAGGGGGTGTAAAAAGAGTTAAGATGTATTATGTACATGTACCAACGCCCCACAATGAATGTAATAATTATATATTGCAAACATATATTAATAAAAATAAAAATTAAAAAAAATAAACTGTCCACAGAACCTTATGCCTTTTTTAGTCTGAGTTGGTTGCTCAGTGGGTAAAGGGGCATTTGTTTGAAACCAGGAAAGTCTTGCCTTGAAAGGCTGGTATTCAGTCTGGTTATTTTACTTGTGGATTTCAATGGAAGGTAGCAGAAGTGACTTTCCTGGTTCCCAGTGCATGTGACCATGTCTTCAGTGGAGCCTGATGTACCCAACTTGCCAAGTTAGTTGTGACTTCTGTGACCATAGGGCACTCTGAGGGTGGGTGGGGCTTTGTGAGTGCAAGGTCTTCCTTGAGCATCAAGGCGTATCAGAGGTACTCCGCAGGTCCAGGTGTTGTGTGCATCTCCTCAGGTTCCTACAGAGGGAGGGCAGTCCTAGCCATGTGTTATGGTTTGGATCTGAAATGCCTCCCAGTGGTCCATATGCTAAAAATTTGATAGCCAGCTCTGATACTATTGAGAGGTGGAAACTGTTAGGAAGTTAGGTCATTGGGAATAGGCCCTTGATGGAATGTTAGGGCTGAGACCACTGAAACTGTGAGCCAAAATAAACTGTTGTTCCTTTAAGTTGATTTATCTCAGGTCTTTTGTCACTGCAGAAGTAGGAATGAGCAAAGTAGGCCCACACATGTTAACAGTTATCTTGCCTTACAGCCAGGGAGATAGCAATTGCCATATGCCCCTAATTTGCATAAAGCTTAGGAGAAAAAAATAATCGTCACTAAGGAATGACGATACCCACACATGAGACGACAGACTAAGGAATCGTCATTCCTTAGTCTGTCGTCTCATGTGTCGTCTCACGTGTGGGTATCCTTAATAGTCATTCCTAAACCTTCTGTATGCAGGAAAGTTGCAGATAAAGGTGAGTCATAGCTTAAAGTATAGAAGTGTTGGCTTTTCTGCCACTGAACAGGATACAGATAATAATTGAATAAAACCAACAGCTGGTTTATTTACCTCATATATCTAATCTGCTTTGTTATTTCTTCAGAATGTTTTTGGAAATTGCTTATCCTAGGACCTAAAACTATACTTGCCATAATTGGGTACTCACAATTAAATGTTTTTTCCCTGTTCTCTCTCTGCCTTTTTTTTTTTTTTTTTAAAAACAGTAGCAGTTTTATTAAAGGTAGGAAAAGAAACAGGCTCTGCAGTGCAAGTTTGGGCCAAGTAAAAGTAGGAAAAGAAGTACACCCTACAGCGTGAGGGCTGGCCACCAGGCAGGAGTGAACAGAGTGGCAACATTTTCCCTTCTCAGTTCTGCTTCCCACAGCCACAATTCTAATCTGGTGCTTATTCATCTCTTGTCCCAGCCATTGCCCGAGGGCCCTGCCCCACATTGCCTAGTTGAAGTTCCACTTTGCTGGACAGCATCCTCCTGTCTGCTCCCGCCATGCTGCTTTGAAGGCTCCTGTCCTCTTCCCTGGCTCCCACCACAGCTCTTCTGACTGGCTTTCAGAGCCTGCCAGCAGCTGCCTGCCTGTCTAGTAGCACTTCTCAGCCTTCCTAATCCTGTCTAGCGGGGCTCTGCTGCTGTCTTCCTGCAGGGCCCTCTTCCCTGCCCTGACAGTCTAGCCCCAAGATGGTGAACCTGCGGCACACGTGCTGCCCCAGGTGCACAGAGCCCCCTCTGTCAGCATGCCAGCCAAGTTGCCCCAGAAGCTGAGCATCGGGTAACAGTTGTTTTTCTAAACTAAAATCTCGGTATTCAGGTTTAATTGCAGTGTTGGCCCTTTGTGTTAAATAAGTGGGTTTTGGGTTTCAGTTTGGGCACTCGGTCTCTAAAAGGTTCACCATCACTGTCTAGCCATATAGTTCAGGAATGCTTGCTTGTTTGATGTGGCAGTTGAATTAGTTTTTTTCCTTCACTTGATTTAAAGCTTCTGCGGGGTGGGAATTGTATCTTATTTTTGTGTGACTCTTTCAGTGGTCTTCAGATGGTGTATGCTGTAAGCAGTTAGCAGACACTTCATTGACAGACTTACTACTCTGACCGTCATTGGCATAGGAGATTCTCATTGAGAAACACTTCTCCTACCTTTGTCTCATTTTGCATTCTTTTATCTGTATGTCAGTAGTCTGTCTCAGTCTGAATGTTCACGAAATAGGTTGTATGGATCTAGCTAAGAAACCCCAAACAGTATGTTTTCAAAAGCGAACCTCGTGGTGATACAAGGTTCCCCTTTGCCCTTTGGAGGGGGGTGGGTAATAAACAGTTGAAGGAGTAGTTGTAGGTGTAGGAGGTGGCCCTAGCATGGCTGGGGGCAGGTACTCCGAGCTTGGGTGGGATGCAGACCTCCCGGCCTCTCTTGCTTTCTTCCTATCCCATTTTCCCACCTCCACCCCAAGTCTGGGCTACCTCCTCCTGTGTTGGAGATGATGTTGCCTTTCTCAGGGGCACAGAGGGGTCTCTGCACAGGGAGAATCCTGCAGGGCTTACTGTGTGTGCTGAGAAGTGTGAACCAGCTCAGAATTGATAAGGAGCCCCAGGAGCACATTCTGGGGTGAGAGATCATGTGTTGGAGAGTGTAGAGCAGTGTGCGGGGCGGTAAGCTGGCCTGGAGATCTGGGTCCTCTGGTCAGATCTGGGTAGAGGAGGATCTCTGCCAGCGACTGCACGCCCAGGCAATGCTTCTCACAGTGAGAATGGCTGGGGCTTAGTCATTCTGTTCCATGTCTCCAGTGGGCCCAAGAGGAAGGAAATTGATGTGTTTTGCACCTTGGTTAATTTGTCCTTCATTTATCTTTTCTGTTCCTGAGGCTAGAAATCTTTGGATTAGCCTCTTGTATTCTCACACCTCATATTTTAATCCCTGAATTTATCCTGTCAACTCCACCTTTTCATTTTAACTCTGACAGTGGCAACCTGCATTAATGGTTCTGCAGGGCAGCCCACCACCATCTGGCCCCTGGGTTCCCTTTGGTTTCCCTGCTCCACCTCATACCCCTAAATGTAGTGTTATCTGGCACCCAGAAGCTCCTGCTAGTTCTCAGCTTGCAATCTCACCATTCTTCTCTTCATACTGCCACCAGACAGGGTCCTAGCAGGTTCCTAAATGCACCCTATTGAAAGAATTAAGTTGCATGTTTGCCGACTTCTGTCTTGGAAAAAGAATTTTCAGGACACATCAGTAAGAGACATAAAGGGATTTATTAGATAGAAATGTAAAGAAATAGAGTATGGGAGAAAGGGAGAGAGGGAGGGAGGAGAGAGAGAGAGAGAGAAAGAGAGAGAGAGAAAGGCAGAGAGAGGCATTATGATCCAGAACTGGGTGTGTTTGTGGGGCTTGGAGGTGGTCTAAGATGGGTTATCTAAGATGTGTATTCCTATTGTCTGTCAGGTTACCCATCTGGCAGTCTGTGTTAGAATGCAAAAAATATGTTTGAAATAGAGATATGCATCCCACCCTTGCTGCTTTTTTTTTTTTTCTTTTTTCTTTCTTTTTTTTGAGACAGAGTCTAACTGTGAGTTCAGGCTGGCCTTGAACTCACCATGTACCCCAGGCTGGCCTAGAACTTGGGGTGATCCTCCCGCTTCAGCTTCCTGAGTGCTGGAACTACAGGAGTGCTGCGAGTACAGGAGTGAGCCGCCACACCCAGCATCTTTTCTTGAGGATGGAAGTCTGGAGAGGAAATAATTTACAGGTGAAAAACACAGGCCTAGAGCCCAATTTACAGGCTTATTGTTATCTTTAAGACCCTCAGGAATTTTTTTTTTTTTTTGAGTGACTTTCTTAGAAGGGGAAAAGGGGAGAAGCGATTGAGTAACTTTTGTGTCCTGAAGCTGCAGTTTTTTTAAAAGTACAATTTTAAAATTTTGACTCCTTTATGTTTTTTGTTTGTTGGGTCTTTTTTTTTTTTTTTGGTTCCCTTTTACCCATACCCCACTGAAAGCTGTAAAGTGCTCATGGTGGCCCACAAGGCCCCACTCCATGTGGTTGCCCCCTCACTTTAATGATCCCATCTTCTGAGGAGCATGTGCTGCACACCCACCCCCACTTCTCTAGAGTGCTTATTGGTCCTCACTGGCTGCCTGGTTCCCAGCACATCTGAGCAGCCCATACTCCGCCCACCTGCTTTTCCTCCATAGCCTGCGTTTCCTTCAACATGCTTATGTGTTGTCTCCCCTCACAGAACTAGAAGCTACATGGGGACAGGGAGTTTTGTCTTGTTCACTGTTCTGTTCCTAGTGCCTGGTGCATAGGGAATGAACAGTAAATTTTTGCTAACTTCAGTCATTTATTCTGTGTCCATGTAGGATCTAGGGCACAGGCGTGTATGTACATACACACAAGAGTGAGCCACAGATGGCTCCCCCAGGAGAGCCATGGCCTAGTGAGGTGCAGATGACATAGTGTGGCGAGAGCAATGCTGATGAGGGGATCAGACTGTGGAGGGATAAGGAAGGAAGCAGCTGTGCTGGGGAGGGATAGCAGCCCCCCCAAGTGAAGAAGACTCACCTGAAACCATTCCCCTGTTGTGGTGCACATCTTCTCTGCATCTTTTCCCACAAGGCTGAGAAGAATCATCAGCTTCCTTTGCTAATCAGTTGACAAGTTTGAGATAAATGCTTTCTGCACGGTACTCTTCTAGGCACTGCTGAATCTTGGCAGCAGAAAACGCATCCCAAGGTTTTAAACTTCCAGTGGCGTAAAACACATCCTGAATGTTTTCATCTTCCTGTCAGTCAAGTTCACTGCCTTTAACCTTCTCTTACAAGGTCTGTTTCATTTGGTTAATCTCTTTTTTCTATACCCTTTCCAGGGTCGTGTCCCCCGCCCTCTCTGAACACTTTTATTTATCTTTATTTTTCTGCCCCAGGGGTATTCTGTTCTTATGGGGAGGGTATGTTTATTTCCTTAAACTAATTCTTTTTTCCTCCCAGTGGTGGGGATGGACCCCAAGGCCTCCCACATGCCAGACAAGTGCTCGACCACCAAGCTACATCCTTAGTTCAACCTGTCTTAATTCTTTACTATTAAAAACAATTCACCTACCCCAATATAGGCCATCACCTTTGTGAGACTCCCTGTTTCTAGCTGCATGTGGAACCATACATTTGCATGGGACAGGCCCTAAGAAACCCCTGTCTGGTGTTCAGTCCTGGCCCTACTAGCTACTGTGTGCTTGGGGTGGGATCCTCTCCACGGAAAGCCAACTCAGCTTGACCTGCCCCAGGTTTTCTCTGGTTGTTGGGCGCGAGGGGGAGACGCAGGAACCTTGGGAAGACTGACCCAGCTGCACCTCTGCTTTCTTTTCTTTCACCCGTAACTGCCTCCAGCCATTTGTTATCATGGTTATCACTGGTACCATACAAAGCAGTGTGGTTCAGTCTGGTCTCTGAATGTTGGACATTTCCGTTTTAATTAAGGGACAGAACACAGTTAGCAACATGGTGAAAGCTCTAATGGATCTTCTAAAGTAACCCCAGCAGCCATTGAGTCTTACTAGTGAGTTAATGACAGAAAGTTGGAGATTTTTGTATTGGGCTTTTCTGCAGGTGGTACTAGAAGATAAGGTGTCCTAAAAGTGCTACAGGTTAATTGTAATGAGGTTTGCATTACAGACTGAAATGCTGTAGTCCAAAATGCTTGGGACAGAAGTATTTCAGATTTTGGAGTTTCTTGGATTTTGGAATTATCTGTGTAGACTTCACATTCTAAAAGATTTGGATTCTGGAATGTTTTAGTTTCAGATTTTCAGAGTAGGGATGCTCAAGTAGTATTTTAATTGCTGAGGAAAATCTGTACATCTGTATCATTTAGGGTCCTTTTAGTAGAGCAAGTCATGCCACCTCACTGAGTCAGTTTCTGCTGTTTCAGTTATGGGCAATGTGGCCTATATAAGGCCTTGTGGTGTTCCTTCTGGCCCTAAACTCCTCCAGAAAAGCTCTGCCCTATTTTAGTATCAGGGCTCGCTTGCTGCTTACAACTTCAGCTAAAGCTGTTTTGTGCAAGCAGGTACCACCTGATAAGCTACCCTGTGAAGCCCTCCTGTCTGTGTGTGAGATGGTGCCATCTTATCTCCTTCACAGCTTCCCTTAGTAAATACAAGTTTCCACTGGGCTGTTGCATCAGTCATGATTAGTTTCAGTTGGAAATTGCCAACTGTGGCTTAAAGATTTTCTCTTTTCTGTTAAAAAAAAAAAAAAAAGCCTAGTGATGCGAAGCTAGGTCCAGAATGGTCACCGCTATGGTCATCAGGACTTAGGGTCATTTTTGTCTGTCTACAGAGGTGGAAGCTCTAGTCCTGTTTGCTGTAGGATGGTAGATGTGTGCTCCACCCTGTGGATTAACAGGTGAGAGTCTAACGTGACCTAATTCTTTCTGTCTGTCTCTGACTCTACCTGGAATTGAACCTAGGGCAGTGATGGTGAACCTTTTAGAACTTTCAGTGATGCAAATAGCCCACTGTGGCACTTGTGCCATAGGTTTGCCACCACTGCCCTAGGGCCTTTGAATTGAGCTATAGGGTCTCACTTAAGTCGCTAAGTCACTCATACTGGGCTTGAACTTTTGATCTGCCTGCCTCAGCCACCCAGAATGCTTGGGGCTTTATAGGCATGAGACCTAGTTCTGCCTTCCACTCTGGGAAGGGATTGGTGCAGGAAATTGTCGCTAACACATTGAGATGCAGAGCAAATGGACCTGTGAGGAGAAATGTAGGTTCATTCCAGCCAAAAAGTGACTCATGAAAATGTTCATTGGTAAGGATTAAATGAGCGCAATCTGGGGTAGGAGAATGTGTAAATGAAGGTTTGGTCCTCAGTAGGCCCTTCTTAATGGTGGCTATTCCTGTTGTACGAGCTTTCTCAGTGCTGCAGCTGTCCTGGTGAGCAAACCCTGCCTAGGGACAAAGGAAGGGTCCCATAGAGAAAGGGATGGGGGTGTGGATTTCCCAGGAGCAGCGTTCCAGGTGGTTCTTCTGGGTGCTAAAGATAATAGTAGTGAGCTCAGCAGATAAAATTCTTACCCTCATGAAAGTTATATTCTAGCAGGGGAGAATTTCCTGCTTTTTGCAGAACCAGTTTACTATATTAGATGTTCTTTTTCTCAAAAACTCAAATGAAGTGTGTCTTATTTGTTGGCTAATGGGATGTTGAGACTCCCACCCCCATTCCTGTGTCTGAAAGTCCAGGGAGCTTTGTGTTCAGACACAGTTTGCTAAAACTGGTGGCTTTCAGGAGCCCGGGCTCCAGAGCTTTCCATGGCTGGCATGTGAGCTTTTCTTTCAGGTCACTTTCCATCTGTCCCCAGCAAGGACCCTCCTGAGTTTTTGTTTACCTTCAGGTTTGATTCAGATGCCTAATGATGGACACCTCCTTTTGGTTCAGCAGAAAGAGGAGGCAAGATACCAGGAGACCACTTTCCACTAAGAACAACACACTTTCAGGCCTTAGTGTGAACTATTCATCTTGTGTTTGTGAGACTTGTTGAATGAAGGATTCTGGACTTTATGTTGTCACTAATTTGTTGATATGCGCAGTCACATCATAGTTGTCATTGTCACCTCTAGCGTTTACTTAGTATCTAAGACATGTCAGGCACTGTAGGAGGCATTTCACATGTTACTGCCTTCCTCTGAAGTTGTCTTCTTTGTTAGAAAAAGAAGCAGAGTGTTTATGAAAGTGCCAAAAAGTCACAAGGCTTGGAAAAGGACAGCGGTGAGAGTGCACTGTCTCGTGGGCCCCAGGCCCTGAGCAAGCCCTGAGCTCTTTCTAGATTCACACGTAGGCGGTTGTCTTTTTGCCTGTCAGGTGAGTTCCACAGTGTCAGGTGTTTCTCAGCCCTCTCTATGACACACCAGCCTGCAAGTGGTTTCTCTCAGCTTTCTTACATTAGCAGCAAGTCATAAAACTTGAGGTGTTTTTGTTCAGTATACACTTGGTTGGTTGGTGAGCTTCTGCTTTATATTCAATTCTTCTCTCTTGCTATTCCCACTCCTTTTCCCCTCTCTTCCCACAGAAAGTTCCCAGGTTGCCTTAGTTCTGTCTCAACTCCAGAATTGGAACACATTTTAAAATTGGAGAGTGGAATGTAGTGGGAAATTTGACTTTGTCTTGTGTCTGAGTTCATTTCTGTTGCTATAACTAAATACCACAGACTGGGTGATTTAATACATATTTATCTGACTTACGATTCTAGAGTCTGGGAAGTCTATGGACGCTTGGTGCAATGTAACGTGGCAGAAGGGCAAGCTAGCACAAGCTGCAGAGAGGAAATCAGCCCAGACTCATCTTTGTATCAGAAACCTGTGCCCACGATAATGGCATTAATCCATGTATGAGGGCAGAGCCCTCGTGCCTAATCACCTCTTGAAGGTCCCACTTCCCAACACTGTTACAGTGACAGTTTTAAATTTTGTCAGGGGTTTTGAAAGGGACTTTCCAACCATAACACCTTGCTCATATATCCTGCCATCCTGCCTCAGCATGCCAGAGCTAGCAGCTCACTTATTCCAGAGGTTGTAATCTGGATGCTGGGGCTTTCCTTGGTGGTTCCTAAAGGAAATGAAGGCGTGCAGTTGTTGAAAGGCTCTGGAGAGAGGAGAAAGGGGGATCGGGGAGGCTGGCAGACATTTACTCCTACTTCAAGCAGCTTTTACCTGTTTCTAGGTGTTAGCAGCCAGCTGCCAACGAAAAGTTTAACCATTCAGCAAGTCCAATCCTGTCTCTTTACAGAAAAGGAAAATTAATCCTTTCCCAAACAAGTGTACTTTCCAAGGTTGTGTATGGTCTGTGAACCAACTAGTCAGTGCTGGAATTTGTTTCTGTCCTCCCAGTCAGCTCCACCTTGGGTTTTCATATGTCAGCCAGCACTTGGGTTCTAACTGGTTTGATACTTGCAGGGCACCTTTAGGAAATGTTAAGACGTAGGTTTTCCAACAGTGAATCAATAAATTGCTTTTTTGTTTTTCCATAACAGAATAATGTGTGGCTTCCTGGCAACTTTTAGCAGACATTTCACTCCTCAACTGTCCTGGATTTGGAGTTTAGCCTTGAACAAATCCATGGTTTTTGTTCCTCTGTGCTTCAGTTTTTGCTTTTGCCAAGTAGAAGTAACAAATACTAGATGTATGTAATGTAATACAGCATCTCTCAGGTCCTTTAAGAATAAAGTTATGAGGCTTTTTTCCATTGCTGAATTTATCCTCAGGAGTATATATGGTAGATAGAGTTCAGATTATAATTTTCATTTTATAAGCATGAAAGTAGATGTCGTAAAGTTATGTAGCTTATTTAAATGACAGAGCCCTGCTTCAGATCTTTGTCTCTGGATTCTGAATCTAGTGCCCCCAGCCATCTCCCCCTTCACAAACAATGTATGTGCTGCAGGGTCATTGGGGGTGACCTTTCCTTACAGTCTGGGTATTCATTTCTGGTTACTGAGGAACTTGTTGAGCAAGGGCAGTGCCACTTTGTCTGAAATAGCAGAGGAAGTGGCCCAGCCAGGAAGTAAGGCCACATCACCAAATGGCCCAGCTGGAAAGACCACTATTCTGGCCCTTCTACTGGGAGACCCATCCTGGAAGACTGACATAGGGTGGAGCTGACAGTGGGATTTCCTTTCCTGCTCATTATGGATGGTAGACATTTAAAAATGTCTCATGAAGCATTCTTTGGCTTGAGACCAGGTATGTTTTAAAGTTCATGGCTTTAAGCTTTTGAGTATCACCAAGTAATGGAATAGTGGGGCTGCCTTCTGCGAGACATTTATTGTGAGTCTTACTATTTCTTAGCTCACCGAACAAAAGTCATTCCCTACTTCAGCCTTATTACCAAGCTAGTCAATAAGACTCATTTCAAAGAGAATTAAATCTTGTAATTCCTGGCAATCTAGTGGTATGTCAGCTTTCTGTTGCTGTGACAAAATATCTTATAAGGAAGAAAGATTTATTTTGAAACCATGGTTTCGGAGGTGTCAGTCCATGGTCACTTGGCCCTGTTGCTTTGGGCCTGTGGTGGCACAGTGGTAGGAGTGCATGGTAGAGATCTGCTCACTTCACAGTGGTTGGGTTGCAAAGACAAACAGGAATGGGCAGGAGTCCCAGTTGGGGTTTTTTTTTGGGGGGGTACTGGGGATCAAACTCAGGGCCTTGTGCTTGTAAGGCGAGCACTCTAACCACTGAGCTAAATCCCCAGCCCCAGGAGTCCCAGTATTTCCTTTCAGGACACACCTCCAATGACCTAAGCTCCCACTAGGCTTCACCTCTTAGAGGTTCTGCAATCTACTAATAGTGCCACAGCTTGTGGGCCAAGCCTTCAACACATGGGTCTTTGAGGGACTTTCAAGATCCAAACTACAACAAGTCACGAAACAGTTTAGGAGTGTTTGTATTATTTTTAAAATAGACAGCTTGACCTGAATGACTTGTGCATTTGTGCTTCCTTGCTTGAGTTTTGCTCTCTCCATCTTAAATACTTGCTCCCTTGCTTCCTGAAGGCGTACTATCCCAAACTTCTCCAAATTCTGCTCAGTCCTCTAAGGACTCTGTTTCTGAGAGATAAAGAACTTCTTTACCTGTCTGGACCAGCCAGCCACTCCAGGTAGTCTTTTCAGGTACTATACTCCTTGTTGATCAGCAGTAGGGACATGGCCCCTGAGATTGTTAGAAATCCAGCATCACACGACAATGCAGACCTGCTGATTTTGAATTTGCATTGTAATGGATCCCCAGGTCATTTATGCACAGAGAAACATTTGCCTTTTCACAAGCCTCAGGTTGTACTCATTTATCACATTCTATTATTAGTTAACTATTGCTCTACTTCCTCTTCTGCTTTATAAAGTTATCTTTTATTTGGATCTCTTTGCAGCACCTGCTGCAACCTTGGCACAGAGCAGGCACTAATCAATATCTGCGTATTGTTGATCACCGTTTTTATGAGGAAGAGTCCTGAAGCAGTGTCTGTATGTAGCCCAGGTTGGTCTTAAACTCACAATCCTGGGATTACAGGATCCCAGCTTCCCGATTGCTGGGATTATAGGCAAATGCCACCACTCCCAGCTGTGACAGTCACCATTTATCAGTACATTTGTCAGAGGATATAGAGAATTGAACAAGAGATGTAACATGCATGCTGATAAGTTTACTACAGAAAGGGCAAAAGAAAAAAAGACACATTTAATAAATTCAAATCCACCAAGTGAGACAATATCTGGGAAAGGGGTAGGCACTGGAACCAGCCAGCCCATGTGCTGGTCAGTAGTGCTCTCAGCTCTGTTCATTGCTCACTGTTTGGATGTGACCTTGGGGAGGTGATGATCCTCTCTGAACAGGGTAACATCCTTACAGTGTGTTCTTCCAAAGATGAAATGAGATAATGCAAGTTGAGCATGTAAGACTGGCATGAAAGTGCTCTGTAAGTGGTAACTAGATGGCAGGAAATGAATGCATTTGTGCACTTAGGGGTAGCTAGAATTTCAGTTACCTGAATTGGGTTCTTTCTTAATCTTTGAGTATCTTCTGGGTTTTTTGTTTGTTTGTTTGTTTTTGTTTTTTGTTTTTTGAGACAGGGTGTCACTATTAGTTCAGGTTGGCCTTGAATTTACTATGTAGCCCAGGCTGGCCTCAAACTCGAGGCGATCCTCCTGCCTCAGCCTCCCAAGTGCTGGGATTATAGGCATGCGCTGCCACTCCCAGCTGGTATCTTCTGTTTTGTAAAGGGAGCAAAATAAAGGCAACTTTCTGAGTGTCATTCCATTTACCCACTTCCATTGTATGTTTCCTGAGTTCTAGGATGAGCCCTAAGCTTTAGGGTCCTTGTCTTATGGGCACACTAGTCTCTGGGACAAGTGCTGGCAGTATATACAATTTCTGGCTGCAATATGAGGACTTTGGAGAGCTGGGGGGCACTGTGAAACTTCTGTCTTCTATCAGTGTTTATGCTGCATAAAACAGACTACTGGGAAGCAGAATTTAACCACATAACCATTGTGGAAATTCTCCAGAATCCTGCTAGAAAGTCAGCAAGGTTTGGCCACACGTTGGAAATGTCCTACTCTGGCTCTTGTACTTGCTCCCACTAGGGAGCTGCTTGAAGAGAATTGGTGCAGAGGTGGGGGAGTACGGGCTGCTGTTCTCGTGTGTTCCCACACCAGAACAGGACCAGGAGGGTGCGGACTTGCTGATTGCGAAAGGGCTTTCACTTGCTGGCAGGAGGTGGAAAGGAGATGGGATGGCACTGCGTCTGGCAGGTCAGCTGGGAGCTCTGGGGCCACTGTGCACTTGCTTCATAGCACCAGAGGCTTGGGAAGCTTGAGGTGGGAGAGCTGATGCCCTGGACCTACACTGACAATTTGTTTATATCTTTGCTGTTGAATCCATGGTGTCTGTCTAGCAAAAGACGTGGTGGGTATGGATGAAATCACAGATGTGTTTCAAGTTCTTTGGAGATGAAAATCATTGTTAACCAGTTGGGCTAGTATTTACTTATGATTAAAAATACAGAGAGTGTCCCGTGCACGGGATCCATCTCACTTGCTGTGTCTGAACTGTGTGATAAGTCATATTACAATCTTTTTAAACTCTTAAAGAGCTCAAGGCTTCTTCCTGCACTTCCAGTTTTACCATAGACAGGTCAATCAGTGAATAGCCTGGTGAACAGAATCCACTTTCCAGGTCAGGTCGGCGATTCTGTGACATGTATGTATGTAATACTGTGAAAGTTAGTGAATGGAGGGCTGTGTGTGGAGTCTAGGGCAAGATAAGTACCTAACCCTTCTTTTCCCTTAAGGCTGTCTTTACTGCACATTCCTTGCCTTGCACAGGGAAGGCACTGTCCACCTTGTTGGAATTACGGTTGTACTGGGTGGTGGGTGGTCATTCTGTCATGGGTGTTCTTAACCGCCCTGGAGAACAAAGAAAGAGAAGTGAGCCAATTTAGCCATGTGGCATCACAGCCTTGCGTTGATCTTAGATGGTCAACAGACATTTCACATATGGTATTTCTGTCCTCTGTAGTCACTCTTACTTTATTTGTGCTTTAAAACACTTCTTCCCTCCCACTTTGATTCTGAACTTCTCAGCCTGTATTCTTTGAAGTGTGTGTGTTTGCTCTTTGAAGTGTGAAGTGTGGCAAGGGATATCAGGGTTCTCGCCACCGCACCTTCCTGCCCTGTGTCAGGATCCTGTGCCCTGGCCCTGAGCAGTGTGCGGGAGAGGCAGGGAGGGGCCTTCCCTGGGGAAGAGGGCAGGAAAGACCAGAGGCTAAAAATAGGCTGCCTCCTGCTCCCTCAGGTCAGACACGGTCCTCCTCTGATAACCCAGCTCAGAGTAGTGTGCATTTTGGAACAGAGAGGAGGAAAAGAAATCAAGCCCCACTAAATAAATATCACTGCTAACTATAACATTTTACATATATTTTATATGTAAACATTTTATATATATGTCCCAGACATGAGGAAATTTCCCAGATGACTTGCTAGTTTTGGGTGTGTGTTCCTTGGTCATTTGTTTCCAACATATACATTTTTTATTAGTGAATATTAATTTTTACAATGTACCATGGTCTTTCTGGGGATGTGTTTGTGGTGTCCATGAGCCTCTGTCCACTCAAATGTGCATTGCTGATATCTACATATGTGTCACACTAAGGTGGGCCCGTGTTCCAGGTGCTGAGACGTGCTAGGACTGTGGGTAATTATTCTCACAGAGGCCTTGCTCTGAGAGATCTTTTACACATATAAAGAAGGGTGTGTCCAATTTGCAAGGCAAGTCTCCTTGCACTAATTTACTGGCAACTGTCCTGGGTAATGCTTATGCAGTGCATACCCAGCTTGGGCCTTGGTTTCATACAGGGAGCATCCTGGTTACAGAGCAGAGTGCCAGACACAAGCTGTGTTAGCTCTTCTGACATGTTCTTGGTCTACAAGCTGCCTCATTCCTGTTCTTTTTGTTGTTTTAAGAAGTAGTAGTTTCCCCCCATTAAGCTGAGGAAAATGGAGTCTTCCCTAGCCTTCCAGACTTAGAGGCAGATGGACCTGCTATGGTTAAAAGCGGCAAGTCTCTCTTCTAAGCTTCATGGGACAACCAAAGGGGACAGCAAGGAAATCTCCTTAAAGTGCTGGAGATGCCACCTGCTTTAGGTAATTCGTACCTACTTGTCATATCCTCCTCCCAACATTTTGTATCCTGTTTTTACCAGGAAGGAGATTCTGTCCTAACTTTCAGACTGGATTTTGGAATAGCTTAATGAGGTTGTGGCTTTTGCATACCTCTGGGCTTGTCTCTGCCTTTTCCAGTGTAACCTGAGAAAGCAGCTCTGCTTTTCAGCAGACTACTCCAGCTCTGTTCTGCCCCTCAGTAGCTAGGGATGGACTGGCTCCCGCGCTGAGCAGCAGATAAGCGCTTGTGTGGGGCTTGGCCTGTGTGGCTCATTCCATTCCTTTTATCTCAGTTGGCTGGCTAAATATAGGCTCCTTTCTCTCATTCCTTCTTTCTCCCATCTCTGGGCAGAAGAGATGCGCCTTGTCCGTGGTCTTTGACGTGGTGGTCTGGGCTGGAAGGACTCATGGGTAGGTGGGGTGCACATGGTGGCATGGGGCCACTGCTGCACTGGCAGGCTTGTGTGGAGTGAGGTCTACTGTACACATAGCCCACTCCTTGGCAGTGGGGCCCACATTGCCCCCTGATGTCCAAGCCTTGGGGAAGAAAACAGTTCCTCATACAAATCTTGCTGTTGCTTTATTTGGAGAACACCTAGTAGTATACGTGAGCAGCAGGTACCCTCTTAGTTTGAGCTCTTCTTTCTTGGTTCGTAGGTACCTCCCCTCCTCAGAGAAGGTCTGGTGTGTGTGTGTGTGTGTGTGTGTGTGTGTGTGTGTGTGTGTGGTCAGGGAGCGCACAGCAGTGTTGACACTGGCTGCTTCAGGGTGAGCTATTCAGAGACCCACCTTCAGCTTGGCCCATGGTGGATTTCAACATGGGCCCAGAGCTCTTGTGTCCTCCTATTTAGATTTTCATGCATATTAGTGGAAGAGGGCTGAGCAAACACAGGCCCTTGAAAAGTGTTCAGATGCAGGCTATTGGCTGGCAGTCTTCTCCCTCTACTGTTAGCGGAAGTGAGCCAGAGAAGAAAACATGGACAGCTGTCCCTTTCCTGACCTGGGAGACAACTCGAGGGAGAAGGTAAAGTAGCAGGGTGAGAGGGGAGCTGAGTCTTTCCTGCTGGGGGGCGTCATAGAGAATACAGTTGACAGCATAGAGACTGAGTCTCGTCTGGAGTAAACATGAGATCACATACTTATTGCTTAATCTTAATTCTAGTTTTACCATTTGATAAAAACAACAGGGAGCCAGACATGTGGTGCCTACCTGTAATCTCAGTACTCTGGGAGGTTGAGGCAGGAGGATTGCAAGTTTGAGCCCAGCCTGGGCAACTTAGTGACTCACTGAGACCTTGTTTTAAAATAAAAAATTTTAAGAAGCACTGAGGATGTAGATCAATGGGAAGGCCCTGGGTTTAATTCCATATATTGAACAAAGAAATAAAGAATACAAAATGACAAGGTTCTTCCTGGGTGTGGGGGATCGAACTTAGGGCCTTGTGCTTGCTAGGCAAGCTCTCTACCACTTGAGCTAAATCCCCAGCCACGACAAGGTTCTTCTGTATGAGCAAGACACTCTTATTTAATGGCATTTGTTAGTATGTTTTTAGTTAGCATTAAGTTGGCATTAGTTAGTTGTTTTTAGAAAGTTTTAAGATCTCAGAGGTGTGCAGTGATATTAGCAGAAGCAGATAGCACAACAGTTGCTGAGTAATGGTTATAAGAATGCTGCGTCCACATAGGCCTCTTCTACCTCCACCACAGGCGGCCTGTCCTCACATGGCTGTTAGAGATCACAGCAGTCTGTTCATCTCAGTATGTTCAGCTGTGCGATATTTCAGTTAGAAATGCAGTTTCTCAGGGCTGGGGACGTAGGTCAGTTGTAGAACACCTACCTACAACTGCCTGCCCCCCAAAAAAAAAACCAAGAGAGAGAAAGGAAGGGAGGGAGAAATGAAGGAAGGAAGGAAAGAAGAAAAGAAAGGGAGGAAGGAAGAAAGAAAGAAAAAGCAAGCGAGCATGCAGTTTCTTCTGTAACTGTGCATGAACCTGTGCAGGGCCATCGTGTGGAACCTGGTCCCTTGGACCTTCCATCAGTTGAGTCCTTGTGCCCAGAAGCTTGCTGCTTGATGCCCAGGAGGACTGGCACACACTGTTGTTGGGGGCAGACTTTGCATGGAATGTTGCCCTCGTGCCTTTACCAAGCGGAGGCTGGGTCGGCTTTGCTCTCTCTGCCTCCAACTTTATTGTTTGGGACTTAATGTAATAATATGCTCCAGCGGGTGGGGAGATCACATTAGCTTGGCTCTGCAGTTGTAAACAATATTTGCTCTGTAAGTTTTCTGCTTTACCCACTGCTCTCCTGGAGCCCTGTGCCCTTGGCTACTGCCACCCCCTCTCTCCTTGCATATTCTAACCTTGGCTAAACAGCTTCATTCATAAGATTGCTAGTGTTTTCTGGGAGGAAAGTGAACTGAAAATAACCAAGTCCCAAAAATCTCCAGCTGTGATGTACAAATATAAAAATTGTTTAGTTTCTGGGTAGAGATTTTAACTAATGTCTGAATCAATCAAATTCTTTCCTTCCCCAAACCTTCTCTTCTTTCAAACCCTGTTTGAGAACACATACGTGCTCAGGTGACAATCATGCTCTGGTGACAATCAACAACTCTCCTAAAACTCTGACTCTTTCCTTGGTAGCCCCGGGAAGATGCCACTGGCTGCCTTTTGGAACAAAAGCTTCCATTGTCGGTCTTGGCAGAGAGGGGTGGGAAGGGAGAAGGATGCAGGTGTCTTCCTGGATGGTCTGCAGGCTTCACCAAGGGCATTTTAGGTTTCTGTGCCTTCCTTAAAAAGCTTTTCTTACTGCTTCTCTTTTTCTTCTATAGTTTCACGAAGAAACAGGGTAAAAGAAAAAACCCCACCTCATGGCTGTGCCGCCTTTTGTGATTTGACAATTGCACTGGTTGGTTTCGTAGCTGTAAACCTGCTCCACCGTCTCTGTGTTGATTGGTGGCTGATGATGTCATGGTGTAAAATGCAAACGGACTGTTTTCTATGGGACAGCTTCCAAACAGCAGACAGCAGAGCTTTTGCTCTTTTGTTCCTCCAGTTCACACTGTCAGCTGAGATGGGCACAGGTAGAGGTTGGGTCGAGGCTGCACATTGCTTCAGCCAGTTCACAAAGCTCTGTCTCCAGCACCTAGACTCTGGGGGCTTTTCAGATGCAGAAAGAACCATCGTTTTTCATGAGAGCGTAAGGTACTTTTTATACCAAAAAAGATTTTAGTCTGTCTGCTTTAATCTTCTCTAAAGAAGAGAGAGACATTTTGAAAGAATCTATATTTTCCTGGCCCAAGAAAGGGTAGTAAAAAGAGTCAATTCAGTTAGTTAGTTAATTAATTTTTGGAGACAGGGTCTCACTGTGTAATTCAGGCTGGCCTTGAACTCACTAGATAGCCCATCCTGACCTTGAACTCACGGCAGTCCTCCTGCCTCAGCCTCCCAAGTTCTGGGATTACAAGTATGTGCCACCACACCTTACTCTGTGTATTTAATCATCAAAAATTCACTTCGTTCCTTGCAGAATTTAGGACTTCTTCCTGCTGTCGGCATGTTTCTGTCACAGAGGTAAACCTTAGCTGGGTAGTGAGAAGTCCAGTGTAGGAATTAAGGGAGTGGTACAGTCTCAATGTTGTCTCTGACCTAAAGCATCTAAGGAGCAGAAATTACTTGAGAGTTTTATTTTTGGTTTTTTTTGGCGGTACTGGGCATTGAACCCAATCCCTTCACACTGAGCTACGTTCTCCAGCTGTTAATTTTTTATTTTGAGTCAAGCTCTTGCTAAGTCACTAAATTGCTCAGACTAGCCTCAAATTTGTAGTCTTCCTGCCTCTGCCTCCTAGTATGCTGGATTACAGGTGTGCACCACCATGTCTGGCTAACAGTTTACTCCTGAGTGAACTTGAAAAGCTCTGCATTTACTGTGGTCCTTAGTGGCCCTGCTGTGGTACAGAAAGAGCAATGCTGTTGATCCTGCAGAGCATGCCTTGCCCCATCTCTCAGGGTACCCACCAGACTTGAGCCCTCCATGACTGCTACTGTTGACATCATAGGTTGCGTTTACCTTGTCTTACTCAGCAGAATGATTGGAATTGCTAGACAGCTGTCATTTATGCTCGGATCATCCAGAAACCTAATTCAGGCCAGGTACCTTCAGGGGGTCTCTGGAGTAGCACCGATGAGGTCTCTGAGAATCTGAAAACCTTTCTTAGGTTTTATATATGAGCATCACCAACTTCTCACCACGAATTAGTGCTTGACCTCATTAGCCATTTCCAAAAGGCGTGGTTGGAAAAGCCACACCACTGCGATTAAGTGGAGGAGGTGAAGTGTGCCTGACAGGCAGCAGCACTGGCGGGCAGAAGACAGGATGCATGTCTCTTCCATCCCACAGAGCTGACCTCAGCAGGGCTGGGCTCTGTTTACTCTTCTCAAGACTTCGATTCATTGGGTGAGAGGAAGCTCTGAAGAAGGCACAACAGCCGCAGTAACTTAGTGCCTGGTCTTCCTTTGCCCACTTGGCCTGGGCTTAATTCTTAGCTTCCTTGCAAATGTAAAATCACTGAGCTATCTTTAGATATGTTGTGGCTTAGCTTCACCTCAGGAGAGACAGAACATTACAGCTGGTTTACATTTTCCTGAACAAAACTACATGCTCAGATTGGACACATTGTTTTCTTGAATTCCGTGAAATATTGCTCAATTCTTTGGTTAGGCAACTGTTTTCTTGTTTTTATCATTTTAAGGATGGGGAAAGTAGAGATTTGCCAAATAGGTAGTTGACATGTATGCAGGGGAGAGAGGGCCTGTTTGAAGGCAGATGAACCTCCACGTAGTCATCTGAATACATGCTGTGTGCCCAGCTTTGCATTCTGTTTCCCCTCCTCTGAGACCTGGTGGCACTTTAGAGTTAGCTGGAGGGAGGATCACACACACCTGCCCATGCCACCACAGATTTTGATTTGATTGATTCTTGGGATACTTTTTGAAGTTCCTCGATGATTCTAATGTGCTTTATGTGTACCCTATGAGGCTGACCAAATAGGTAGTTTCAAAGTACAGTATAATAAAATGCAATCTATTTTTCTTCTTTCCTTTTCCCCAAAAGTGGCATATATAAAGCCTGTGGTAGTTATTTTGCAAATTGATAATTGTCTAAATTATATGGGCAGTGACAGCCCTTGCCTGGTATGCCATTTGAAGCCAACTCGTCTCTGCTTTCCCTCTTTTAATCCCTGTCTCCTATGAAGAACCAATTGTAGGGTCTACAAAGGCCTTTCTAATCTGTTGGTCCTCCCTCTAAGCCCTAGGCACTTTTCTCCAGAAGAACAGAGGATGCAGGAGAATGGGAAAGTACTTAGGCTGTGGCCGGCCTTCACCATGGTCCTCTGGTTGACAGTCTTCCTCTCTACCCCGAAGATGCTTGGCTTTCACCTTCCAGCGCCTTTGTTCACTTGTTCGGTGACAGAATCTTTCTGGGCAAGAATCTTTTGGGTCTCTTAGGACAAATGCAGGCCAGAGAAAAATGGTATAGAGCACCTCTGCATCTCTTTTCTCCCCGTAATCAAACTGAAGACTGGAATTGTGGGATCCTGTTAGCATTGATCAAGCACCTGCTCTATCTTTGGTATGGCAGATAGAAGTGCTCTCCTCAGTCCATTCATCCTGCGGCCTCTGGGTGTAACTTGATGCCTCACACTTCGGTGAGCTGCTGGGGGAGGAATGGATTGACCCATCATTTTACCTAGGGTTCTGATACCTTGGGAGGAGCGAATGGGGCTCTTGGCTTTTCATCCTGCCTTGATTCAGTAACTCTCACTGCACATTTGACTGGCCAGTCCTGAGAGGTAGGGCTTAACAGTTTTTCCAATGAGAAATTAGTCCACAGATGCAGAAAATGTTCTTTACCTGCTCAAGTACTCACTACCTAATATCTTTTTCCTCCTCAGCCTGGTTTTCCTTCCTCATCACGACTGAGCCTGTTACTGCTTGTATATGTATTCATCCTTGGGTTTATGCTACCTTTGCATCTTTCTTTGTGGTGGTTTTTAAAATTCTTTACTCGAAAGTACATTATATTCTTCTTTGTATTTTGCCACAAGACTTGAATATTTCATGGAACTCATCCTTTTCTGTCCCCTTTGATCTTTTGGGTTTAGTTTGGCAGCTCTTAAGTTGAATCCTAGGGCTGGGGATTCGGCTCAGTAGTGGAACACTTGCCTAGCAAGCACAAGGCCCTGAATTTGATCCCTAGCAGCCCCCCTCCCACCAAAAAATAGAAACATAAAGTTGTATCCTATGGATCTCACAGCCATCATCAGGTTCTGTTCTCTTCTTTATACTTCAGAAATACTTCTCACCTATAAGAAATACTGTTTTTGAAGTTGTGTCCAACTAGCCCAGAAAGGGCAGATATTAAAGTGGCAACTGATTGATAGATTGAAAAAAATTAGGTCTCGCCACTTCCTGGCCTACACTTATGTCCTTAACTTTGGACTAGGAAGTCCAGCGACCTTTTTGGGTAATCTGAAGATGTGTTCTGGTCTAGGGGCAGAACAGTACTGTCAGCTGCGATGTTGTGACCTCTGGAATTGCTGGAGGGGTAGTAGCATCTTCTGTGCTGGGCTCAGGTCATTGTGTGTGCAATAGTGCTGTTGGTCTTGGATGTCTTGAACTGGGTGTCTAATATGTCTGTTGTACCTTCCTTGAGTGGGTTGGCAGTAGGCAGACCAGGCTGTTTGGAACAGAGGAGCACAGGTGCTTTAGTATAAAGATAGGAGCCTAATTTCCTGTCACTTGGCAGCCAGGAAGCCTTTTCATTTCTAAGTCTGGAAAGTATTTGTCTGGCTCCTTTGGACATGATTGATGTCACCTCAGAGTTGCAGGTCTAGTCTTCCTAAGGAACACAAAGGTGAGTCAGCCCTTTCACCTGACAGAAGTCATTGTCATAGCCCAGACCTGCAGCCCTCACTGGCTTCCCACCCTGCTCCTGGTGTTCATCACCTTTGAGGGATGGCAGAGACGCATGGCTCCCGTCCACCTTTAGAGTGTCTTGGTGGCAGGTAGGAAGGAAGCTACACCTCTTCTGTGTGGGTGCTGCTCCCCACAGATGCGTGGCTTGCTGAGTGGAGTGTAGGCTGGATTGCAGGCCCTTTTCCCTTTGCCCTCTGTAGCTGGAGGTTTGTACTACTGTACGTGGTGGTCACGGTGAGGGGAGCGAGAGCCTGCTATTTATTCATGATTATGAGCTCTGCTGCCTGTGTAGATGTGTTTTGTTTGTTTGATTTTGAGACAGGGTCTCACTATGTAGTCTAGACTGTCCTCGAACTCAGTATGTAGCCCAGGCTGGCCTTGAACTCATCGTGATCATCCTGCTGCATCCTCCTGAGTGCTGGGATTACAGGTGTACACCATCACACCTGGTGATGTGTATTTATTCTTTACTACTTGTTTCCCAAATGGTTGTAGCTATAAGAACTGCATGTCCTTGAAATTTCAGCTAGAGCTAGGAGCACTGTTTGAGAGAATAGTGCACTTACCTTCACAAGTAAGAAATAGCTTCACCCTCTACCAGACTTCCATTTAGTCCTTTCAGTCTTTGGTATCAAAACATCATCTTGCACCAAAGGACTCCTGATTTCATCTTGACTCTCAAATCTTTTGTCCAGAATTGTACTTGGCCTCTGAGTACACCATAGTTGACTGCTAAGTTTAAGCCCTGTGAATACACAGGGCCCCAGAGGCCCAGCACAGCCTCCTTAGCTGGTGAAGGAAGCCTTTCAGGGAGAGACTCCTCACCCTCAGATCTGACCAGATCTGTGTGCGGAGCTGCATTCATAAGTGAGCCCTGATGAACTTGGCAGTGTGGCAAGATATTGAGTGATCTTAAGATCGGAATGACTCCCTTCGCATTGTGTGTTTGGGTTTCCCTGTGAAATATGAACTTACGTTCCATTTTTTAATAATTTGGGCTTTAAAGCAAAGTGCTCCTGGGTTTAAATGTTGCCATCTTTAGCTTATTAGCTGGGCAAGTAATTTAGTCTGGGATCTTAGTTTTCTCATGTCTACAATGAGAATTGTAATCGTTTAACAGGATTGTTATGAGGACCAAATATAGAGACTTCTATCAGGGCCCAGCACAATGTTTGACACATTAGAAGGTTCATAAAGTGGTGATGATTTTTATAATCATCAAGAGATGACCATCAGACTGCCTCCTCCTTCCAAAGCAGGGAGTATTTGTAAATTCTTACACTTAGCTTGAAATATGATTGCTATAACCATTGGTAAGAGGGAACAGAGAATATGCGGTTTTTGTTGGTAGGTGATTTTCTTGCCTCATTGAGATCTTGACTGCTTTAATGCTAGAAATGCATGGTCCTCACTCCAAGGCTCTCACAAATCTCTGGAGACAAACATGTAAGCTGATTACTAAAAAATAAATTTTATAGGTGCCATTATGGATAGCAGTGTGAGATTTGGTGGAGTTGGGGATCTATTTTGATAGCAGTCCATCACTGTAGGACTGAAGTAGGTGGGGAGAAGCTAGAACTTTGGCATTATCCAGGATAAAGTTATGTCCTCTCCTTACTGGAGGACCTGTAGCAGTGATGGTGAACCTTTTAGATCTTTCAACTATAGCAAACAGCCAGCTGCCGCACATGTGCAATAGGTTTGCCACCACCGAGCAAAGGTAATAATATGTATAAGGAAGTAGAGTGAAGTAATGCAGAGAATTTGCTATTTAATCAAGAGCTGTTGGTAGCTTGATGTGTGACCCAGGGCAAGTTATTTCACTTTCTTGATTGTCATTTGCTTATCTGCCAAGAGGAAACATTAGCACCTGCCTGCCACACTTATGGAATTGAGGGAGGAATAAGTGAGATCATCTGTGCAAAAGCACTTGAAGAAGCATGAAGTATTGTTGACACAGGTGGAGAGGCTAGAGGTGCCTAGATGAGATGTCTGTAAGACTAGCTAGGGAGGAAACTACTATGCAATTGCCTCTTGTCCTTCAGACCTCACTTTAAGTTACCTGCTCAGAAAATTTTCCACAGCCATCTTGCCTTAAGGTTTCTTCTATTACCCTAACTCACTGTAACCTGTGCATTTCCTTAGTAGCAGCATAATCTGGAATTATATGCTGATTTACCTATTTGTCTGTATTGTCTACTAGGCAGGAAGCTCTTCCAGGACAGGCACTCTGTTTTGATTTACCAGCATAAGTTCAGTGCCAAGCACAGAGTCTGAAAAAGAGTATACACTGAGTAAATTGCCAAATGAAGTGAAAGGCTGCAAGACTTAGTCTGCCTGGAAAACAGCTGCACTGACATGTTCTCTTGCAAAGGATGCAGAGGAGTTGGGTACATTTGAGAGTGTATAGCACTACCAGAATGCAAGTTCTAAATGCCACCAGCAGCATTTGTGTCTGTCCTACATTCCCCTTTCTGCGCATTTAGAGACCTTATACTGACCTTGCATTCAGGATGTATACTGAATTTGATGACTGTTCCTTCAAAAGGGTATACTCACTCTGAACTACAGAACTTGGTTCCAGAGAGTGGAGAGCCTGCCAGGGAGGGAGCATGTATCCTCTTTGCTATTTATAAAGCACACAGTCCTGGCTCTGGTCAGAAGCCACACCCAGTTGGGCTCCCAGCTGTCTGCTCTATCTTGTGCCGAGTAGTGCTGTATTGGGTTCTTCCTTAGTATGTGAGGCATGGTGCGGATGCCATTCTTACGCTGCTTAATGTCCCGCAGATTGCTGTAGTCTCAGGACCCTTAAAATGTGCCCTTTCTCCTTTTTTAAAATAGTGGTATAACTTGCTTTGTAAAGTGTGCAAATCTTGGGTGTACAACTTGAAGTTTTTGCATGTATAATGTCTCTGTGTGTCTGACGGGTCAGTCAGAGGAACTGACATGGGAGATTTTAGGGTTGAAGGACTTAGTACAGGGCTCAGTCTTTACACAACTCTGAGAGGAGTGGGGAAAGTGGGTCTCCGGAGGGGAGGCTGGAGGTCAGAGAGGAGTCCCACTCTTACACTGTAACTTACAGTGTTGGCCTGGGTGCAAGTCAGAGCTTACAGGGAGATCTTGGAAGCAAAGCACTTCTGCTGATGCCTGGAGACCTGAGAAGGGAGCACAGAGAGACCTGGGAGCCACTGCCTCTGGGAGCTAGTGGCCAGGTGGATCCAGTGGAGTGTCTGGTGGCAGCCTGTGGCTCTGGCTGGTCTGCAGGGTCAGGTGTGAGGAAGAAGAGCCAGATGAAATGTAGAAGGGAGCAGGGATACGCTGGAATCTCTGTCCACCCCCATATTTGACTGCTTCAACCTTCAGAGAGTGCTGGCCAGTGCTTCAGTTTCATCTTCCAAACTTTAGGAAGGGAACTTTTATCTAGAGATCCTGGGAAACATAGCAATTACCTTAATCAGGTTGGCACTATACCACTGTCCAGGTCAGGATCCTAAAATTTCCAACTCTATTCTATCCAGGTAGGCAATGTTTGGGCTGACTTATTTTATTTTTACTTTATTTTTGGTGCTGGGAATTGAGCCCAAAGTCCTTGTGCATGCTAAGCAACTGCTCAGCTGCTGAGGTACAGCCACTTCCCTGACTGACTTCTGTGTCATAGTTTTGAATTTGTTTGTTCTTGGTTTTATAAAGGGAGTTATTCAATGTTTCCTTTTTTGTGTCCCCTTTCGCTGGATGTTGATCTATGATTTTTACCTGTTTTGCTGCATGTCACAGAACAGTGGGCCCTTGGTGTCCTTGGGTTCTGCATTCACAGATTCAACCAACCATGGATTGAAAGATTTAAAAGATAATTGAGGCTGTACTGAGCATGTACAGGGTTTTTTTCATGTCATCATTCCCTAAACCATTTAGTATGAGAATATTTGCATAGCATTTACATTGTATTGGATATTATAAGTAGTCTAGAGATGACTTCAGGTACACTGGAAGACGTAAGTTAGAAGCAAATAGCACACCATTTGATATAAGGAATTTGAGCATCATGGATTTTTAAAAATTGTATCTTAACTTTGTTTAATTAGTATGTATTTGTCATGCATACTGATCACATTCATCATAAGGAATTTGTACCTGTACATAATATGTTTTAATTCTTGAGCATTATGGATTTTCATATGGGGGGGCTCCTTAGTGGATATAAAGGACAACTGTAGTTATTCCTTTTTAGTACTGCATGGCATTCTGTTTGATGACTGCAACTACACCTTATTTATCATTTGGCTGTTGTTAGTCATTTGGCTTGTTTCCAAATCTGGAGTATTTTGAATAAAGCTGATAAGAAAATTCCTTTATTTGCTTTTGGGTTGATATAGTCCTGCATTTCTGTTGAACATATCCAGAAGAATAGAATTGCTGAGTTTTAGGGCAGATACATTTAATTTCAAGAACCACAGTTTTTCAAATTGGTTGTACCAGTTTATACTCAGTGTCTGAGAGTCAGTTGTTCCCTCTTCTTGTCTACACTTGGTATTGTCAATCTTTAATGTTAATCATTCTCATGAATGTATAATAGTATCTTATTGTGGTTCTGTTTGTCATTTTTCCTGATGACTAATATGTTGAGCCACCTGTTCATATGCTCTTCGTCATTTCATTGTCCCCTTTTGTGATTTGTCTGGTCACATCTTTGGCTAATTTTCATTTGGCAATACCTTTCTATCTTTCTTTTTTTAAATGAATTTTTGAATATATTCTGGGTATGAGACTTTTCTCAGTTACATATAGCCCTTTGGTTTCAAAAAGGTGTATTCCTTCTGAAGCAGAAACAAATGAAGCTTCAGGCATGTGGGCAGAGGGGAAAGTTTGAAAAAAATGTTACTTATTGTACCTTTTTCAGAGAATGTCTACAGTGTAGGATGGGAAGTTAACCCAACATACACATAGTTTTAGAATGAAAATATTGGACCCACAAATGTTCCTATTACTTTTTAAAAACACACTTTATCAAAAGATGTTCCAGGTGTGCCAGTTGTTTGTCACATCAGGGCGGTGTTATTTCAGTGAGTGAACACGTTAACCATAGTATGGTGCCTGTGGTCCATTGCGTAGAGTCACACTTGTGAAAGATGTTTCTTAAATGTGGCTTGCACATGTGAACCAGAACAGTCTTATTGCAGTGAATGAACATAGGTGTCATGAACACTAGGTAGTCATAATACATTGTGTAAAGACGGCTGTATAACAAATGTTCCTGGAGTGCTGGTTACTTGCTGCATCAGGCTGGTGTTACTTCAGCGGGCAAATTTGTTCTCCACATACCATTGCATATGATAAACTATGTAAAGACTCCTGTGGGAAAAAACCCACAATTTATCCTGATTACTCAAAGTACATGCATAAGTGAAAACCTTAATTCATTCTATAAGATCTGAACATGCGTGGTGAGTCTGGGCACTCTGTTAACTACAAGAATAACAGCCTGACTCAGAGAAACTTGCTGTCATCTGGGAGCCCAGTGGGAGGACCTGTGATGAAGTGAAGAGCAAAGTCATGTAGTGAAGGGCTTGGAGAAGGTGTGACACTAAAGCTCTGGTGGGTGAGTGGATTCATATTTAACCTCTGCCTTGGCTTCGAGAGGGTTTGAGGAAGTTAAAGAATGAGTTCAAAGGTGTGTGTACACAGGTGGAAAGTGTGTTCTAGGCTCTGACAACCAAATGTGTAACAGGAGAGAGCATGGTGTGGTCCCGGAGCAGCAGGTAGTTGTGGGTGGTTGCAGTGCACAGTATATTAGGAGGTAGAGTTGTGAAGAGTGGGGGTGAGGTAGGGCCTCTTTGTCACAGGACAGGCAGTCAAGGTGCTTAAGCCGCCAACAAAATGGTGTTTCTCAAAGTGTGTAAACAAGAAGTGACATAGTTAAGAATACATTGTATAAATTGGAATTTCATAACTGAACCAGTCTCCTTGGTATAGCTATGTCCATAGCAGCACTGTTCACAGTAGCCAAAAGACAGAAGCAACCTATCTCTCTACTGATAGATGGATGGAGAGATGGATGGATGGGTGAGCAAAATGCCATGTGTACTACTGTGGAACATTATTCAGCCATAAAAAGGAAGGAATTCACAAAACCAGGATAAGTGAAATCAACCAGACACAAAAGGACAAATAAATGTATGATTCCACTTATTAAAGATACCACATAGAGGAAGAAAGCAGAATAGAGATTACCTGGTGTTTGGGGTTTGAAGGAGATGGGACATTTTTGTTTAATAGGTATGATTTCTGTTGGGGATGATGAAAAACCCTGGGAATAGTAGTGATGGTCATATAAGATTGCCAAAGGACTTAATGCCACGGAACTGTACACTTAAAAATGGTTAAAGTGGTAACTTTTATATTTTGCATTTATCTTACCCCAATAAGAGAACACAAACCAGCTAAAAACACCTGGAAGAAGGGTCTATATTTAGGACACTGATGCAAGAGTCTGGGTTGAGATGACAGAGTTCAAAACAGTGAGGTTAGAAAGGAAGGAATATGGAGAGACAAACTGAAGAAAAACAAGTGGGACTATACCCTGTGCTATCCTGCTTTCTCGTGACGCTTATTAATGCGGGATAGTTGTCCTTCCCTCCTTTAGCCACAGGAAATAGGGAGAGGTAGAGGCTGACATCTGGAGTTCTGGCGGGCTGCATGGCAGTTTTATTAGGATTGTCATTCAGGGACAGGAAAGCGTTTGGAAGGGAGGATGAGGAGCCCTGTTCTGAGTAGCTTGACTTGGGATTGGGAGTCCCCTGACATGTTTCGCGTGGAGAGTTATGAAGATAGTACTAGAAGGAAACATGAGGGAACACCAAGGACAGACTCTGAGAGTGCTCGTTGTTCATGAGTGTGATCTAAGAAGTTGGAAGCACATCTGGAGAAAAGCCCCAGAAGGGGAGTTCATCTGTATGATCTTTTGTCATTTGCCAGACTGGCTTTTTGATTGCTCGTAATGGATCCATGCATCTCCCTTGGGGTATTCTTTTTCCAAGCCAGACTGCGCACAGGAGGGTGTAGATGTCCTAGAGCACTGAAAATGTGTGTTTTATTTTATTTCAATAATTGATACTTTTATTCCCATTTGTGTAGTTTCACATCATCTGTAGTTTAAGTTAATTTATATATTTATTTTTATCAAGAACATGTATTGGTACATTGTATACATAATGGTCACATTTATCCTAGTTATTTTGTACCTGTACATGATGTATCTTGATCCCCTGCCCCTTCCCCACCCATCCCTTCTGTTCCCCCCTTTCTTTATTTACAGCAGATTTATTTACATGTTTCCATTTTTTTCCTTTTCCCTTTCTTTCCCTTTTCCCTTTCTAGTTCACCTCTGTTTTGAACATTATCTTTCTTTTACCTAATATCTATTATGCCTCTTTGTCTTTATGTACACTTATGGTTTGTCATATCAGAGAAACAATTTGATGTGTACTTATGAGAAAATGTGTGTTTTAGAACCAGGGGAGGGTGCTCATTTCCAATTGTGTATGGAGAAGCTATAGAGCTTTAGTCCTGTACCTATTTCTCATTTTAATTCTACTTTCACTTCATTGCTTCACTTTACCCATGAGAGCTTTGGCCAGACTCAATCTCAGGTACCAGCCATGTGTAAAACCCTACAGTTCTGTGGATACTATCAACTAAGATGTCTATGTGTTTGTTTCAAAGTCAAAGCAGTTTTCCGTATATTTCATTTCATTTCTTTGATGAGTGATTTAGCAAGTTACAGGGTTTGATATCTATAACCCATTGCTGTCACTGTGTCTGAAAACAAACAGCTGTCAGGAAGAAGGGTCAGGTCCTGTTTTGGGCTTTCACTGACTCATATTTGATCCCTGGCTCTAGTGCTGAAAACCTACTGTGTTGGAGAGACTTGTGGAACTACCTGAACATTGTTGGGATATTGGTGCTGGGAAAACATAGACCAGGAGATTCTTCATTTTCATTTGGGAAGCACTGTTCTCACCAGTAATTATTTTTTAAAAATCTGTGAGCTTTTCTTGCTGAGGCAGGACAGCTGTGGCCTCGGCTTTCTTGGTCCTGCTCTGAGTTCCCTTTATGTTGCTGACTTGGCAGCAACAAGTGGATGCTAACTTTTCTTCACATCCATCAGCCTCCTAAACCTCACTGAACTATTACGTCTTCAGGTTTGGGAGTTATTAAAAATTCCCTGCAGAAGGGGAAGTAAAAAGGATTGAGACATTATGTACATATACCAATTCCCCATGAGGAATTTAATCATTACATACTATAGGCATGTGCTGATAAAAAAAATTTTTCTTTTTAAATTTTAACCTCTCCCTCAGGGTGATGGAAATGTTTTAGAACTAGATTGTGGTGATGGTTACACAGTTTGGCAGATTTAGTAAAAATAACTGATTTGCACACTCAAAATGGTCAAGCGGTATTGTAAATTGCACCTTAGTAGAAGACTACTTTGCAGAGGTCCTGCAGTCAGGAATCAGGCGCAGTGCATTTTTCCTCTCCTTGCTTGGTCCACAGGATCCAGCTTGTAGCATGGTTGGAGTATTGACTAGGAGTAAGCCAAGCCCATTTCTGTTCACAGCCAGAGGGGTATGTGGCGAGAAGCACAGGCACTGAAGGGTCCAGAGCCCAGGTCCCTAGTTGGTGGTAGATTTAGATCCCATGACTCTTTCACCCCTGCTGTATGGTCAGATTTATTGCTCTGTCAACACCCAGGTTATAGGGAAGCAGGGAATTTCTGTGAAATTAAAATCTCCCAGTTTGGCCTTTCTCAAGGTGGAAGAGGAGCTGTCGTCCTGTGGTTAAGTTGTGATTTCCACTGACTGTGTACTCTGCAGCCTCTGTGTCCTCTTTTGACTGCTTTTTTCCCCAGAATTCCCTAGATAACTTAAAGTGAAGTAATATTTCTTCTGGCCTTCACTGCAGATCCTCTCGGTCAGTTGGATGGCAGTGGCAGTCACCATTCAGTGGTCACGGAATTCTCTTGAGCCGTAAGCTCCAGTGATGGCAAAGCCCTTGTGCCTCTTCACTGTTGCAAGCTTGCTCTTGTCATCTGCTAGGTTCTTAGGAAACAGCTTGGCTCTTGCTAACTGGGATAGAAGCCCAGCATGGATGGAGTGGAAAGGCAGGCAGAGAACAGAAAGAGATCCACTGAGGGTCATCTCCTATTGAGGTGCTGATTCTGCTGCCCTCACCCTGTGGAGGAGATGCACAGGACTTCTGAAATACAGGGTCACAGTCTTTGTGTCTGTAGTGTGTAAAGTTTGGATCAAATATTTGAGTTGAACAGACTGCATTCACTTTTGCCCGCCCTCAGATGAGCAGTATTTCTAAAAGTGGTCTGTTTAGCCCGGGCATGACCTGGAGCCAGAGGGTAAGGAGCGCCTGGATCCGCCTGGACGTGCTTCATGTGCTGTGGTACTTGTCCACAGGTACAACAGCTTGTGAGTGGGCAGGTGGCATTTTTGTTCGCCTTCCTCTAAGGATGGCTTCCTTGGAATGAGAGTTGCCTAGCCACAGCTGGGGAAGGGTCACAGCAGTAAGTGATGCTTTCTCACATCCCTAGGGAGCACTTGGGCCCTCTCAGGTTTTAGCTCTCAGTTCATGAAGCAAGCCAAAGCCTTTGCCTTCTGTGTCCCAGAGCCAGGAGGTCAATTAGCAGTAGTCCTGTGCCTGTAAGAAGTTACGGGTTTTAGAAAGTCGGGTGGTGGGCAGAGAGCTACCTGTAACTAGAAACCGCTGCCAGCCTGAGGGGGTGCCAGGCCTCTTAGCCATCAGCTGTTGGCGTCTTAGGGCTGGGGAGATGTGGAATGTAGCCTGTAGGCCTTCTTGGGTCTGTGTTCTCTAATCTCATAGGTGCTGAATTGAGTGAAGATTTATATGTCTTCTGTAGAAAAACCTTGGTAGCTTGCTGGCTTGGAGCCCAGAGCAGTTGGAATTTTGGAGCCCAAAAGCTCATGGCAGTTGATTTTTGGCAATTGGTCTTTGAGAGAAAAGAAATTAAAGTTTTGGCTGTACTTCAGCATGCCCCTGGGCAGGGTGGGAGTGGGGGTCATCCCCAGGGCAGGGAGTAGTGTAACAAGGGAGAAGTTGTAGGCTGTGGACTTTCAGAACCCCGCCAGAGTATAGTTTAGGGAACTTGCAGTATTCTTTAAGCACAAGGAAAAAAGCTTGTTGTTACTCCCTTTCCTTTAATGTCTCATTTCCAACCCAGTGAGCCTCCCTGCCATGTGAAGGAGTCAGGGATGTTGCTGTGGGAGTGACCATGGGCAGTATCAGAACTCAGCAGGAGTTAGTGAGAGGGCAGGGCTTGAGTGGCACTCCATCCAGAGGACCCTTCTACTTTGCTGATAAAGTTATGCTGAAGTCCTTAAACTAACTGCAGAGTGAAAATACATTCCACTGAGCTGGATTCAGTTTAGCCCTATAGCTTTATTTCTGCTTTGGAGAGAATAACTGTCATTTCTTCCTGAATATAGTTGGAAAAGTACAGGGAAGCCCTGGGAACTACCTAGTGCTCATTCCCTATTGAAAGCAGCCTGGAAACCAGATATAGATTTACTCCATTTGCTTAGTACCAGGGGTGGGGTGGGAGTGGCATGGGGAGGGAGGGCACGCAGCTACCTTGTTGGAAAATAAAGTCCCTTTCTTTGTTAGCTCTCCCAGGGTGTTTACTTGAACTCACTTTTTATCCTTTCTTCACCATTTCTGTCTTTAAGAAGCCTGTGGGTCAGCTGGTGAGACTTCCCTTTAAACTATCTCGTTCTTGGGAGCTTCAGAATCACAATACCAGTGGCTTAGGGAGCCTCTGATTCTGAAAAAGGTAAATACCTTCCTGGAGTGTGAATTGAAAACAACAGCTCTTTTATAATTAGAAGATGCCTTGGACAGTGGTGGCGAACCTGTGCCACATGTGCCGCAGCGGGCATGCAGAGCCCTCTCTTGTCCGCACACAAGCCAAGTCGCCCCAGCCAAAGTTTCACAAATTATCAGCCTGCATTCAACAGCAAAGATCACATTAATTGTGCAAAAAAGCACGCCAAAGGCAAACTTTTACCCTTCAATTAGAAGCTGTTTGTATCATTGCAAGCTCTGTTGTTGTGTTTTTAAGACAAAAAGACATTAGTGTGTGAGTTGTTTTTTCTAAACTAAAACTTCAATATTCAGTATTCAGGTTTATTTGCAGTGTTGGCACTTTGATAAATTAGTGGGGTTGTGAGCTGAAGTTTGGCCACTTGGTCTCTAAAAAGTTCACCATCACTGCCTTAGAAACTCAACTTTGTCTACTTTCTACCCCTTCTCTCACATTCTTTTTTTTTTTTTTTTTTTTTGGTGCTGGGGATTGAACTCAGGGCCTTGTGCTTGTGAGGCAAGCACTCTAACCACTGAGCCAAATCCCTAGACCCTCTTTCACATTCTTAATCAGCAAGTTAATAACACACTAATCATTATGTAAATACCTTTTCTCTTTTTTTATAGTTCTGTGGTATTAGATGTTGTAACCCAAGTAAGTCTTTCATTTTCTTTATTCGTCTTTCCTGATGTCTGCTGTACTTGTACCAACTTTTCTCCTAGCATCTGAATGAAGGGTACAAATGAACACAAACTCTTCTTCCTGCTGACAAGAGCCACAGAAGCTTGTGGGCAGATAGACAGGGATGTGGTTTCAGAACTAGGGGCTGAGTGTCGAAAGAGAGGTAGGTGTGCACCAAGGTGAGAGGGAGCACAGGGAGAAGCAGTCAACTGTGGGAGGTAGCCTCATCTTGGTGAACTCTGGAGTGATGAGCAGAGGTCTCCAGTGGACAGGGAGGGGAGCACAGTAGGCCAAGGGGAATGCCATGAGCAGAGACAAGGACGCTCAGGGAGTATGGCTGAAGAAAAAAAATATTTAAAGATCCTTTAAAAAGAATCTCGCTGTATATTCCAGAATAGCCTTGAACTCACTATGTATGTAACCCAGGCTGGCTGCAAATTTGGAATTCTCCTGCTTCAGCCTCTTGATGTGGGAATTACTGGTGTGTGCCACCATGCCCAGCAGAAAATAGTTTGCGTTGGAAGTGTAGAATACAAGGCTGGTGCTAGATCTTTTTTTTTGGAGGGGGGACTGCTGGGGATCAAACTCAGGGCCTTGCACTTGCTAGTCAAGCGCTCTACCACTGAGCTAAATCCCCAACCCCTAGATCTTAATGGACCTTTGGAACCTTGTTGAAGATTGGGATTATTTCCTGAAGTCAGTGGAGGACTGACATGGGAGCTCAAACTGCTCTTAAGAAAGGCTACTCTGGCACTCAGGTGGGTGATGAATTAGAAAGGACTCCAGATTAAGGGGCTGTTTTGATAGTCTAGCAATCTTGGGTGCCTCCACCAAGGTAATGGTAGAGAGATGAATTCTGCAAAGTCGAGGTCCTAGAAAGTTGGAACCAGCAGATTAGATTGAGAGAGTAAAGAACAGAGAAGGGTCTGAGATGACCCCACATTTCTGTCTGGTGAGCGGTGGTATTTGGCTATACTCGGGATAGGGGAGGAGAACAGAAGTGTTCAGTTTGGGACTGCTCATTTTAGGGTGCCTGTAGGATATATGGATGGAGAAGTTCAGTAGCATCTGGATCTCAGGAACAAGGTCAGAAGGATGAAAATTTAGGGTCATCCTGTTTTTTGAAAGATCAGTAGATGAAAGAACTGGAGCCATCTGAGAGACCCAGGAGTGATGAGAACAGTAGGAGGAGAAGCAGAGGGTGAGTCTCATGGTGCGCAGGGCGGGAGTTTCCAGGAAAAATTGAAGAGAGGGGACAAGTGAGACTAGGGCTGAGCCTTTCTTCATTAGAAAGTCATAGTCAACCTCAGTGGAGTGATGGAGACAGATGGCAGATCGGAAAGGGAGTGGAAAGAAAAGGATCATAGGGAGGTTAAAAATGAAGACCAAAGAGCTGACTTGGTCCACTTTAAGTGAGTGCAGTAGTTTGAAAGGATGCAGAGTAAGGGCTTTTTGAGTGTCTGTGTGAGCACCCATGTGTTTAAAGATGAGAGACTTGGACATGTTAGAAGGACAAAGGGAAGGAATCTGGTAGAGAAAAATGTATGACAGATGGCGGTGATGATTGTCCAACATGCAAATGTACTTAATGCCACTGAACTGTACACTGAAAAGTGGTTAAGACGGGGAGGCGGATTTAGAGGAGAACAGAATGGGTGGTGTGGACACTTCTCGACAGGTGGGAGGTTTCTCTGAGGCAGGAGAAGTAGGTAGGTGTCGAGGTTGGAGAACAGGAAGCCCCCAGTATTCTAAGAATATTTCTCCACCGTGTGAAAGGCAAGATCTGGAAGTGGAATGAGGTTGGGCGTGGAACAGGTGACCTGGACGCAGAACCAGTCTTGGAGGAAACAGTGGGGGTTCTACGAAAGGAGCGCTGGGTAGCATTGAGGCCGCACTGGTGGCTGGAGATGATGGTGCAGGGGTAGCCCATTGCTTGACCTTACTGTGACTTTTTTCTCTAGCAGTGCAGAAAGCTGTTTTTGTCCTGTCTGTATTCTACTTGGGAGGCTGGTGTTCCTGGCATCTAGCTTTCTGTCTCATTTGCCTCCTCACCTCCACCCAGTCTCTGGGTGGCCTTATCTGAAGCTGGTGAATTGTGGGATGCACAATAACTCTTTGGGTCCTCTTTGTCATCCTGCCTTGAATGAAGAAGTGCTGCCATTGAGACACTCTGGGCTCAGGACAGCTTCGTGGTTTTCTCACACAGATTTTAAAAACTCACACAGAAATCAGAAATAGTACAAGTCCTTCACTTATCTCCCTGGGGGCTGGGGGCTGTTGTATAACATTTCATGACACTGATGCCACCATTCTTTTCTAGGAACCAGTTTCCTTTTATAGGGGACAGTTACTCTGAAACTACTTGGCTGTTGAAACAGAGAGCTGCCTCCAGGTTCTGGCTTCTGTCCTGCTCTCACGCAGGAGCAAGGCCTGAGCCTGTGTAAGGCAGGCCCAGGGCGAGTTGTGGTCATGGGCGAAGGAGAGGTCTCTGGAGAACCAGAGGAACACCTTCCCTCTTGGGCAGCAGTTACCCCTTGTAGGATTCCTGGATTTTTGTATATTCCTCCCACCCTGGTGGTACTTGCGTAAAAGCACTTAACCCATTTCCATTTACCATGACATCTTTCTCATGGCCTCACAGAATCCTGACTTGATCCCAAACACCTGGGCGGGCCGGAGAAGTTCATTTATCTGTCCATCCATTCACTCAAGCGCTACTCGTGCATCTGCTGGGGGTTGGGAACTGTCTAGGTGCAATGGTTAGTCGTGAACAAAATGGCAAAATCCTTACCTTCACAGGGTCTGCATTCTAGTGGGGGAGACAGGAAATAAGTTCCATGTATACTGTACCAAGTGTGTTATGTGTTTTGGAGAAAACCAGGGAAAGAAGATAAGTGTTTTGTTGTTGTTGTCGTTTGGAGGGTGTTTTTGTGTGTACGTTTGGTGCTGGGATTGGAACTCAGGGCCTCCAGCATGCTGAGCATGCATTCTACCACTGAGCTGTAGACCCTGCCTGGGAGCTGAGGTCCTAACCGCTTGTAGTCAGAGAAGTTCGCACTGAGAAGTGGACATTTGGGTAGACATGTCAGTTGTATTAACAGGGCTTGTCCCCTGGGAGACAGGGTTTTTTTCCTGTGTTCACAGCTATATTATTTCTAGAGCCTAGGAAAGTGCTAGACACATAATAGATGCTCTATGATATATATTTTTTTTTGAAGAAGAAGTAAATGGATCTGGGGGAGAGCATTTTTAGACAAAAGGAGCAACCATGCCAAGACAGAGGTGTGTGAAGAGCAGCCAGGAGGCTGGTGTGCAGGTTGGGAGGAGTCAGGTCAGCAATGGAATGGAGGTGAAGGACAAGGTGTGTAAGGTGCCGGTCTCAGAGAGGCTCTCTGAGATTTTTTGACGGTATCCACAGCTTGAACCATTTTTGTTGTTGTGCTAGGGATTGAACTTTCCACATGCTAGGCAAGCACTGTACTACTGAGCTATATACCCATCCCTTGTTTGTTTTTTGTTGTGGTGTTGGAGATTGAACCCAGGGCCCTCACACTGACTTACAGTCGAGCCCTTTTTTGAATTGTTTGAGACAGGGTCTTGCTAAGTTGCCCAGGCTGGCCTCAAACTTGTGATTCTTCTGCCTCAGCCTTTCAGTACCTGGGGTTACAGGCATTTATCACACCTGGTACAAAACTATTTTCATAAAAATACTGAGATGATGTTATTTCTTTGTCCACTTCTGTTTGTTCATGTGTTTCTGGTGGCTTGTGTTACGTAATGTTGCAACAGATGGAATGCAGAAGCAAATCCCAGAACCCAGCTGTCCTCTTAGGTCATACATTAAAGAGATTTGCAAAAGTGCAAGACAGTGTAACTCTTCACACTAAGTTTCAGTTTTGGAAAGTAATTGGTGTTCAGTTTTTTAGAATATGTAAATTATGTTAATATGGAATAGATTATTATTTTTACAGTGAGGTAATCAGTAATAAAATCTTTTTCTCAGTTTTAATTTCACATATAGTAAACATTGATTGCTCTTTGAGTCTTCAACACTTTTTAAGTATATAAAGGAGTCCTGAGACCTAAAAGTTTGTGAAACATAATGATAGGGCCTTGTAAGTTCACTGCTTTTGCACTGATTCAGATGGTGCGTTAGTTAGCTTTTTGTCTCTGTGACCAAATACCTGAGAAAAACAACTTAAAGGAGGGAAGATGAATTTCAAGGGCTCACTTCCAATAACTTGAATACTTCCCACTAGGTCCCAGCCCTTAAAGCTTCCCAAACCCAGCAGCACTAAGCCATGGCCAAGTTCTTTAGCACATGGAATGTAAGCTGTAGCAGGGGAGGAAGGTGCTCCCTCCGGCAGGTAGTCAGAAAAGGGCAGTGTGAGGAGCAAAGACTTTGAGAAAGTCAACAAGCAGCCATGTACCACCTGGGGGAGAGAGTGGGAAGAGTAGAGGCCAGGCTGTCTGGAGCCTAAGGGATTAGTGGGAAGTGTTGAGACATGATGATGGGGACAGACAGATCATTCATTTGACAGATGTTTAAATGGAGACTCTGGCCACTTTGTGGAAAATATTCTGGGGTGTAGGACAGAGGGAGAAGAAGCAGGAAGAGGTGTTGTAGTCATTTTAAGTGAGCAGTGATGGTGATGTTGCCGAGGAGGGTAGAAAAGAGATAGTAAAAAGTGGTTGTGTTTGTGCTGTATTTGGAGATAGAACTGGCAAAATTTTTGGAAGAACTTAATATGTGATGTGTTAGAAATGAGGGTAATGCCACAGTTTTTAGATTGAACAGGTGGTGGTGCTGTTTGCTGAGATGTAGAATACTAAGGGAAAAGGTTGGGGGCTAGTGTGGAGGAGCTTAGTTTTATATATGTCAAGTTTGAGATGCCTGTGAAACACTTAGTAGAAATAGCAAATAAACAATTGGTTATACAAGTTCAGGAGAGACGAAATACATATTCGGGTGCCATTGGCGGTCTGTACAGTACCAGTGTACTGAAAACCATGGGGCCAGATGGGTAGGTGTATTGGTTAGGGTTCTCTTGTTATTATGCAAGGGGAATTTATTAGGTAGGCCTACAGGATCAGAGGCCGGGTAGCTCACATAGCTATCTATCTGTAGGCTAGAGAGCTGGAGGATCCAGTAGCTTCTCCATTCGAGAAGCTGGAAGCCTCAGGACAAGATGGATCAAGGGTGGAGTCTGGTGAAGGAGAGTCGTTTCAGACAGGCATGCAGATGGTTGTCTGTAAGGCAGCTGAGATGGATGTAGCCACTGATTAATGATAGGAGCCTGTGGAAAAATGCTAAGAATGGGCAGAATCTGAAGTCACATCCAAAGAGAAAGAGAAGGTGCTGAGGAGAATATGTAGATAGCAGACATTCGGGAGGCTGTCGTGTAAGACAGGAACTAATTTTGTTTTGGATTCCTTCAAGAGGTAAATTGTGGATCACTGGGTGAAAATCTCTGGGCAGATTCTGGTCCCCTCTGTCAAATTGAGTCCTTGAGACATTATTTCAAACTGCTTAAAGATGGCAGAGACTACTTCACAGTGTAGAAAATTACTTGTCACTGGAGCCGTTGATGTATCTTGAATGGCTCAGAGAGACGAGCGTAGGATGGCTTATACTAGGCATCTCTCTAGTGCTGCCTAACCATGACCCTGGGGTGTTTGTGATTCCGTGCCAGTGGTAGCAGGCAGACTAGACAGTTGAGAGCCATAAACTCTGTCCCAGGTTAAACTCTTGCCAGTGGTGTGCTAGGAAAGCATTCTGAAGTCTTAGCCGCCAGTTTTCTGTTCCTGGAGGAGTGGAGGCTGGGTGGGCAATTATGTCGTTGCTGAAGGCATTTGTCAGACTCTGTATTTTTTCTGAGAGCTCTGCAGTTACCTTTATAGGATCTTTATAAATCTTTGGACTGCCAGAGCTGTGGTGTTCTATCCCCTATGCTGCTGTGACCCTCGGGGTCTCCTGCACAGCCCCTAGAGTCTGCCTGGCGATTGCTGATGTGGTCGTCCTGCATTCAGCAAAACTTCATTGAGTACTTGCTGTGTTTGGAACTGGGTGTGTAGGGCTGAGTGTGGCCCTGTGAAGAAGAAAGCTTTTGTTGGGATTCTCCCATGCTTGTATTTCCCCACATCCTCAGTAAGGCCTTCTGTTTGGTTAGAGACCTGTTCACTGCCCTTCAACCTGGATCCAAGCAGTGCTGCCAGGCCAGCAGGACAGGAAGGTGCTAGTCTTCCGGTCTCATTGTAACTCAGATGTGTACCCTTAGTAGTAAGTAGGTAGGCTGAAGTTCACCTCCTCTCCTACCAAGTGCCCACAGTGGAGTAGTACTAGGCAATTAGAAACTACTTTGTGATTGGCACCTTAACAGTGTTGCTGATGGCTGGGGTGCTACAGCCTGTGAAAGAATGCAAACTGGTAAGTCCTGTGTTAGGACTATTCTGGTCTTTTGGCATTCCCATGAAAGCAGACTGCTCTTACTTCCATTTATGAAAGGCTGATGCAGTGATAAATCTTGAGAAGAGAAAGAAAAAGAATCCCGTGTTGCATGTCCTTGGTAAATATTCTTGCAATTGCATATCTGCTGCTAGCTGGGCAGCTATTGTCGTAGCAGACTTGGCCGTCCAAGACCTCAGGTTCCAGCTCTCAGTTGGCAGGAGAGGCCGGGAGCATGCGTTCTGATGTACTTTCATTTCTCAAGCTGTATTCTCAGGTGGTTTTTTACAATGACTGAGGACTTAGGCTCCAAGTAGAAGCAGACAGGTCTGGATCTAAAATATGACTGCACTACTTCCTTCTTGCTTTGCGACCTTTAAACTTCTTCAAACTGCAGTTTCCCTATCTGCGGAATGGAGGTAATAGATTTTTTTTTTTTATTTTTTATTTTAAACCAAGAACATGTATTGGTACATTCTACATACAATGGTCACATTCATTACATTAATTCTGTACCCATACATGATGTATCTTGGTTCTCCCCCCTCTCCCCCGCCCCTCCCCTCTGCACCCTCCCTCCCTATTTACAGCAGGTTCATCCATCATTTTCCACACGGTAATAGATTTTTACCTATCCTGCGTTGGTGAAGATCACATAAGGTATGGACCTGACTGACACCTAGTAACTATTCAGTACTGTTTTATTATTGCTGAAGGAGTGTTTATATCTATCTTGTTTTAACGCTAAGTGTGCCAGGAACTTACTGAAGTCTTGATCCTTTAGTCCTTCCTTCCCCATGCCATGACCACACCTCTGCAGCAAAGGGAGTGAAGTGGGAGAGTTAGGACAGAACAAAGAAAGTTGTGAAGCATTTTTATTTCCTTCAGAAAACTGCCAAAGCTTTTTTTCTGTGATATAGATCAGCTGTTTATTTAATTGACTATCACCTTTTGTTGCTGACATTTTTGTTCCAAAGCCATGTATGAAAACCCACAGCAAAAGTCATACTCAAGAGGAAAGTCAAGGGCCGAGGATGTAGCTCAGTGGTAGAGTGCCTGACCCTGGGTTCAATCCTTGGTACCAAAAAAGAAAAAAGGAAAGAAAAATAAAAAGAATGAAGCTGAAAGTTTTCCCTCTTGAAATCAGGAACAAGGCAAGGATATCTACTTTTACCGCTTCTGTTCATCATAGTGTTAGTTTAGCCAGAGCATTTTAGCAAGAAAAAGAACAAAAAGGAATTCACATGGAAAAGGAAAAAGTGAAATATTCTTTGTTCATAGATGATATATTCTCATATGTACAAAACCCTAGGCATTCTATCGCAAAAGAAAAAAAAATTAGAGCTAATACAGGAATTGAACAAAGTATCAGGATACAAAGCCAACATATAAAAATCAAAATCATTTGCATTTCTATACACTAACACTGAACAGCCTGCAGAGGAAATTATGAAAACTATTCCATTTACAGTAGCATCAAAAAGAATAAAATACTTGGAAATTAACTAAGGAGGTGAAAGACTTGTATAGTGAAAACTACAAAACAGTACTGAAAGAAATTGTGCATAAATAAATGAGAACATACCCCATGTGCATTGTCAGACTTAAGATATCTGTAATCCAAAATAATCTAGATTTGAGGCAACCTCTATCAAAATTCCAATGAATTTTATTTTGTTTTGTTGTTGCAGGAATAAAAAACCCCATTTTAATTCATATGGAATCTCAAGGGACCCTGAATAACCAAAACAATTAGGAGAACAAAGCTAGAGGACTCATGCTTCCTGATTTCAAAACTTATTACAAAGATACAGTAATCAAAACAGTGTGATACTGATATAAAGAGAACTATATAGGCCAGCGAATAGCTGGCCTAGAACTGTATACTTACATATATGGTCAAGTGATTTTTGTCAAGGTTGCCAGGAACTTTCAATGGAAAAAGAAATCTTTACAACAGGTGGTGCTGGGAACACTGGATACCTACATGCAAAAGAATGAATTTGAACCTTTAATCCAATACAAAAATTAACCCCAAATGAATGAGAGGCCTAAATGAAAAGCCTAAAACTATAAAATTCTTAGAAGAAATACAGGACAAAATATTCACAGTGTTGGATTTAACAGTGGTTTCTTGGATATGACACCAAATAAACAAAATAAAAAATAGACAAGTTGGACTTTATGAAAATTTAAAAATTTTGTTCATCAAAAGATAGTAACTGGGGTTGGAGATTTATCTCAGTGGTAGAGCATTTGTCTAGCAAGCACAGGACTCTGAGTTTGATCCCTAGCGCCACCCCCCCAAAAAACAACCCAGTATCTACAGGGTGGCCCACAGAAAGGGAGAAATAATTTATAAATCATATACCTGATAAGGGAATAATATCCAGAATATATTTTAAAAACTCTTAAAACTTAATAAGAACAAAAAATTGGAATTAAACAATGGATGAAAGACTCGAGTAGACATTTCTCAAAAGAAGATTCAGATGACCAAAAAAATGGAGGAAAAGATGCTGAACATCACTAATCATTAGAGAAATGCAAATCAAAACATTGAAATTCCACCCATTAGGATGGCCACTATCAAAAAATAATACTAAGAAAAAAATGTAGAAAATAATAAATACTGGTGAGATTGTGGAGAAATTGGAACTCTTAGTACTGTTGGCAGAAATGTAAAATGGTGCAGTCACTGTGGGTGAAAGTATGAAAGTTCCTCAGAAAATTAATAGAGCCAATAATGCAAATTAATTGGATTATTATGGTCCCATAACCCCAATTTGAGGTATACAGTATATACAAAAAAATTGAAAATAGGATCTTCGATTTGTATACTCATGTTCATCGCAGCATTTACTGTAGCTTAAATGTAGAAACAAACTAAGCTTCCATCAGTAGGTGAATAAAGGAAAATGTGGCGTATACATAAAATTGAATATTATTTGAAGAGGAGGAATATTCTGCAATACGGATAAACCTTAGGGACATCATGCTAAGTTGAATAAGCCAGTCATAAAAGGCAAGTACTTTATAATTCTATTTATGTGATATATTTAGAATAGTAAAAACCAGAGACACAGAAAGAATTGTGGTTGCCAAGGGCTAGAGGAGAGAAGGAAATGGGGAGCTGTTGTTGGAAAGAGGGTAGTGATGGTTGCACATAATTATTATGAGTGTGTTTAGTAGCACTATTGTATCCTTGGTTAAGATGAACCAAGCACAGTGATGTGTACCTGTAGTCCTTAACTACTCAAGAGGCTGAGACAGGAGGATCACTGGAGACCAGGAGCTGAAGGTCAGTCTGGGTGGTAAAGTAAGACACCATCTCAAACAAATAAAATGGTTAAGGTAGGGATTTTATGGTATGTATATTTTATCACAATGAAAAAAAATACTGAAGAGGGAAAAAAAGAATCCATGAGGAAGATGCTTTCCTTAGTATTCTGAGCCAGCTTCCTGGGTACCCAGAGAACCTTATCTAAGAGTTGTAAGAGATAACAGAGTTGAGAAACAGAGTTAGAGGTGATGAGGAGTCCTTTCAGACAGTCTCCTATTGTCACCTTGCTAACCTCCAAGTCAGGCCTTCAGTGTCCTCATTAATAAACAGCAGCAGCTTGTTGCCCAGTAACTCAAGGCACTTTATGATTTGGGTCCTTGCCTCTGAGGCAAAACATGAGGGAAGGTGAGTAATCTGAACTCATTTTTCATCTGAGTTTCCTCCTAACACCATTCCAAAACAAGCATTTCTATACACCTCATCTGTGATCTATTACACATGGCGTACCTTTCCCTATGTGGACTGGGGAAGAGCACCCATAGGTTCCTTTTTAAGATCTAGAGTTTTGCATATCTGCTGATTTATTGATATTGCAGGGACAAGGGAGGAAAATCAGCTAAAATCACTCTAGTCCTATACTCTCAAAGTATGCCTCTTTGTTGCTTTTGTTTCTCTTTCTATTTTAAAGATAATTCTCTTTCCTAACCCTCTAAACAACCACTCACTTATTCTAAGAGCTAGAGATTCGTGTTCACATAGCAGCCATGAGTCAAGGACAACCTTTACTCTTGCTGTAAATAGAAGCATGAACCCTGTTCCTGAATGTGCTTCCTGGGCCGTCTGTGTCCCAGCACTTTCCCCCACAGCCAAGGAATGTGCAGAGCATCTGAGTCAGCAGTCAGCTGCCATGAGACAAAACATGCAGGAGATTGTCAGCAGGCAGAAACCGCAGAGCTCTGGAAACCTGGCATCACCATTTCTTCCTCGTCCCTCCTCACGCCCCTCAATTCCCTGAACCCTTTATCCCACACCTTGGATTTTCCATCCTGGGAATTTCTGGCACCTTTCGGTTAGATTTCCTGAACTGTGTGTTCCTGTGATTATGAATGTCGATTTTTCCAGGATACTGTGATGAATAGGACACAGGAGAGTAGACCAGGAGGAGATGATGTGGCTTATGTCCTTGGGAAATGGGGGCGGTCCCAGGAATGGCCCTTCTTCTGTTCTGCCCAGCTGGTCTCAGTAAGTCAGAACACTGGGTAAGTCCTCTTGCAAATGAGCCAGGGCCCTTGTGGCAGAGCCGCAGAACAACTCTGGGCACTCTCGACTCGTCTTCCCGCTGTGGTCATCTGGCTCACAAAGGAGGAAAAGTGAGGCAGCCCAAGGGACTTGGCCTCGTGTAGTCTTACCTTGGGTGCCTGTTGCATTGTGTCAGAAACCAAACTAGTTGTGTTTATCTGTTGTCATTAGTGCCCTGCAGGTTATGATCCTTAGCCTGGGCACCTAATACTTGCCTGCCACTCTCCAAGAGCTGGAGCTGAAACCTGTTAATTTGAAAGTGCTTTACATCCACAGAAAGATCAAGAATAGTTACTAATGAAGGCATTTGTCTGTGGTGGGAGTTGATTTAGAAATTCTCTGTGGTGGTTAGCAGCTCTGGGGAAGTCAGTTTATTTCAGAGTGGGCTACAGTCAGCCAAAGGGATGTTAGCACACATGATAGAAACTCTGTTTGGAAATAAATGCCCAAGAGATCTTTGAGGGGGAAGTCAGACCACAAGGCAAGTGTTTGGATTGGGGAGAGGCTTTTTAGAAAGATGTGGTGCGGGGTCTTTAGTGTGGTAGATTGTGCAGGAATGTCATTGTTCCCAGTACTCAGAATCCAGGCAGGAAATAGGAGATGGCTGCAGTTTAGGAACAAAGAAAAATCATTTTCTTCCTTGACACGAGGTAGACCAGACCAGGTGTGTTCAGAGTTTGCCAGAGTGTTGACTGTGACTCTGGTGAAGTTAGGGTTGATTGTGAACACAGTTAGGGGACGCAGGGTCAGGATCACACAACGCTGTCTGCTCTGCCGAGATCTGCACACAGAAACCAAGAGGCAGAGAGCCTTGAAGTAGTAAATGCTGTCTGGGATCTTTGTTTCCAGCCGTTGGCTGTTACCTACCACCCTTTCTTCTGTGTTTGCATAAGCACATCTAGTTTTTTTCCACCCCTACAAGAGCCCCCTCCCTCCAATCTCTTTGTCTTTCTGCTGGGATGAAGCGTAGGGTCTCATACCTAGCTAGGTAAGTAAGTGGTCTACCACTGAACTACATTTCCAGCCCTCTAATTCCATTTCTTACTGGACTCTCGGCCACACGGATTTTGGGACAGGCATGTTTATTAGCAGCATAGTTTCTAGTATCCAAAGCCAAGAGAGGTTGATGAGTAAGTAATATTTTTGAGGTGAGAAGCCAAGTCACTGTGTTTCAAGTAAGGAATTAACCATCTGACTCATCCTCTCCAGTACCCGAAAAGCATTGTTTTTGTTGACGTGGAACACACAAAGGGGTGGTGTTTCCTATACTTATTACTTTCTGTCATGATCCTTAACACATGTCTCCAGGTGATTTTGTGTAATTATTTAATACCATGATGAAGTGTGGAGAAAAGCAGAGAGTTATTTCTACTTCACAACAGGAGCTTCTGTTGCTCAGGGACTTGCCAAAGTAAGAATTTTTGGGCAGAATCCTGGATCTTGTCCATGTCATGTGGAGCTTGCTGTCTGTCCTGAAGACTAGTTTCATTACCACCTGCAACTTGGAGTCTCCCCCTAACCTTAAATGGATTCAGCCTTTGCACCCCTCCCAAGCACAGTGTGTCAGTAACTCCCTCTGTCTCCCTTCAGGCCCAAGAATAAATTCCCTCCAAAGAAAGTTCCAACCTAGTTGTGTTTGCCACGCCAGAGGTAAGTTGAAGTCCATGAGGGACTGTTGTAGCTAGAGCAGCAGGAGTGCCGTGGCCAGGAGAATTTCCTCAGCTCTCAACTGGGAGAGCTTTGGAACTGGAAGAGAGTTTTCAAAGATCGTCAGTCTTTCCTCCTTATTGTCCACAAGGGAGAATTGAGGCACAGTGACTTTTGCGGGGTCAAGTAGCCTCCGAGCCATGGGGGTACCCACTACATGGCACTGTCCACTACATGGCCCTGTCCTATGCTTTGTTCTTCCTATGACTTAGTTTTGGTCTTTGGCCCTTTGCCTGCTGCCTCCAAAGCATAGTTCTAGTAGTGATGCTAAATAAAGTGTGGTACAGAGGCGATGAATGGCCCAGGGGAGGGAGTAGGTGAAGGAGCATAGGTGCCATCTTCACCCTTCAGGCCTCTGTCCAGCAGGCACACGGGACACAAGTGTGTAGATGTTTCTGGTAAGGGGAGGTGTGGACATCATCATTGTCACTCCCAAATATGATCATGGGCAAAATGGGATGGCTCTAACATCTGCCCTGTGTGTGCCACATGCTGTAGAGGCCTCCCTTCCCTTCCCATTTTTCTTTTTTTCTTCCCTTCCTTCCCCCCTTAACCCACTCTTCCCTCCCTTCCTTTGTCTTCCCCTCCCTTTATCATCCTCCTGCTTCAGCCTCCCAGAGTGCTAGGATTATAGGCATGTGCCATCCCCGCCCAGCTGGAGGGCTTTTTGAGTCCTTTAAATCCCTGCTGGTTTGCATCTGAGCTTCCCATTTCTCAGACTCCTATCACACTGCCCTTTGCTTTTCTTCAGACCTCTGTCTCTCGTCTCTGGTGCTTTCTGCTAGCTTCTTTCAACTTCAGGCTTCTCTGTCTCATCCTCTCTGCCCATGGCTCCTCTGCCCATGGCCTCTCTCTGCATGCTCTTGCCTGCTTTCAGAATTTCTCCTGCCACTCGTAATTCTAATAGCTCCCAGACCTGGCATGTGTCCCCAGCCACTCCCCTGACCATGTTCATATGTCCCTGCCTGATGAGCGCCTCCACCTAGGAAGCTCAGCTGAGCAGGCTGAGAAGGGTGCTCACCACCTCACCCTCACACAAGTGATTCTATTTTTAATCCTTTGCCTTACCGCTGCCATTTCCCAGAACACTGGGAATCTTTTTTGACTCTTTGTTGTGTCATTGTCCCTCATAAGCCTGCCTGTTACTTTCTGTCTCATGTCCTGCATTTCTTCATTGAGGATGCACCAGAAGAGTGACTGGTTACTCTTCTGTACGCTGTCTTCTGGCACTTGCTGTAGCACATTATAACATTCTGTTTATGTCCGTCTCACCCACTGGACTCTCAGGTCCTTGAAAGCAAGAACTTGTCTTGCTCATGTGTCCACTCCTGGTGTCCTGGATGAGCTTGGTGTCTTCCAGTGTATGTCTGTTGAATGGATGAGTGTTAGCACATGGTAATTCTGCTTTGGAAAAGACTATGTCTCCTGGGAAATGTCTGTAGCTACAGAAATGCTCAACATTTCTTTCTTTCTTTTTTGTTAGGTTAAGGTGACAGTGTCGGGTGGATCAGCAGCCAACCCACCGCCTCCTCTGTTGGGGGTGCTGAGAGTGGGGGCAGCATGGAGGACAGTAAGCACGAGACAGTGAATCAGGCTCATGTCCTCTTTGACCGGTTCGTGCAGGCTACCACATGCAAGGGCACTCTCAAGGCCTTCCAAGAACTCTGCGACCACCTGGAGCTGAAGCCCAAGGATTACCGCTCCTTCTACTACAAGCTCAAGTCCAAACTCAACTACTGGAAGGCCAAAGCCCTCTGGGCAAAATTGGACAAACGGGGCAGTCACAAAGACTACAAAAAGGGAAAGGCGTGCACTAACACCAAGGTAGGAGCTCAGCTGCTCTTGGGTCCTAGGTTCACTGGCATGAGGACTTAACCAGGTGCCAACAAGAAGGATTGAGTGAGCTGGGCATGATGGTGTATGACTCTAACTGGAGCACTTGGGAGGCCAAGGCAGGAGGATGGCCATGAGTTCAGGGCCAGCCTGGGATGCATAGCAAGACCTGGTCTCGAGAACTAAAAAGAAAAAAAAAAAAATCTTAAGGGAAAAAAGAGAATGATTGAGTGGAAGTGGACAGCCTGGGTGAGGCTCTTAGCTTGGGTTTTTTTTTTTTTGTTTGTTTTGTTTTGTTTTGTTTTTTGCATCAGAGATCGAACTCAGGGCCTTGTGCTTGCTAGGCAAGCACTCTAACCACTGAGCTAAATGCCCAGCCCTGAACCTTGCACTGTTAAGGATGGTGCAAGTCACTTAGCGAGGATGTAGCCAGGCCTTGTTGGTGTCCTCTCAGAACATGGCTTCATGGTTCTTGGCATGTCACCTTTACAAAGTCATCATTCCATACTCAGTACCTGGTAAGGATTTGCCACAAGCTTCAGACCATCTCTTATCCATATCTAAAAGTCTGTCTTTGATTCATAAGGAAGGATCTTGTGAATTGAAGTATTTCTGCTGTTTTCTTCACAACTTAGAGAACAGTGTTTCTGTGAGACAGACAGGTTGCTGCAGAGACCTGAGGTATACATTTACCTGTATGGGTAAATGTGAAGGCATGGAGAGGGAGATACACTTCCTGGGTCCTTTCTTGTAAGAACATCTTCTCTGAGAAGTTGGAAAAAGCCAGCAAGGAAACAAATTTGCAAATGACTTTGGGACTGTTATTTTATCCTTTAATGAGCTTTACCTTTACCCTTTTTGGATACCCAGAGACCCACTCCAGTGGATTTATATTTGAATAACTATTCCATCAACAATATTTAAAAAATTTCGAGGCATGACTTTTTAAAACTTTTTTTTTTTTTTTGTGGTGCCGGGGATCGAACTCAGGGCCTTGTGCTTGCAAGGCAAGCACTCTAATCACTGAGCTAAATCCCCAGCCCGAGGCATGACTTTTATGAATGAATACTGGACTTCACTGAGAAAAGAATGCAAAGCCAAAAATGTTGCTTGTCTTCTTTCTGTGCATATACTGCAAACTAGTTAAGATCGGTGTCCAGCCTTGGCATGAGTACTACAGCATGGATTTCAAGAGCATTTCCTTGGACTTTTGGTCTAGGAATGATGACTTTAGAACTTTATAGAGTACCTGAAAATTTGGGTCTTGAGAGTTGCCCTCTGAGAGTCATTTATGTGAATAGAACTATTCCAGGACTCAAAGCTTGCCTGAACCATATATTTAATAATCTGTCTTTTTGGACAGAAATATATTGGACTTAGAAACTTTCCAGAAGGTCCTCTTCCTGTTGATGAAATAGTTTTCATGTCATTTGTTGGGATGATGCCCCATTTAAGTATGTTGCAGATCTGTGGGTCTTACAGGGTTTCCAAGGCAGACATGTACTGGACTTATCTGTAGCTCTGACAGTTCAGTCTTCTCTGCGCACAGCTACCGTGAGCTCTTCTTTCCAGTCATTGAAGGTGCTCTGCTGGGACCAAGGCAGGTTTGAACATTTCTTGGGCGTGGGGAGAATAGCCCTGTTTGGGAGCTTTGGGGATTGATGGTTATGACATCATGACACTTTTCTAGAAATGTGTTTTAAGAAATATGGCATTTGCTCTGAAAGCAGCTGTATTTTTCAGTGTCTGATCATCGGAGCTGGCCCCTGTGGTCTCCGCACAGCCATTGACTTGTCTTTATTGGGAGCCAAGGTCGTCGTTATTGAGAAGCGAGATGCCTTTTCCCGCAACAACGTCCTGCATCTCTGGCCCTTCACCATACATGATTTGCGGGGTCTGGGTGCCAAAAAGTTCTATGGCAAGTTCTGTGCCGGAGCCATCGACCATATCAGTGAGTAACACCAGCTCTCCTATAGTATTCCACCCCTGCACACTTGTTCAGCAGACAAGAGACAGGTCAGTTATGTGAAGAATTCCTACGAACAGCCCAATTTGTTCTGATTTCGTTGGTATCTATCATGTAGTACTTGGAGTCAGAATACCCACCACTGGGGTTGGGGATTTAGCTCAGTGGTAGAGCGCTTGCTGCAAGCGCAAGGCCCTGAGTTCAATCCCCATGACCAGTGGTTCTGTAATCTAGGACTACAAGATTTGGACTACAAGCGTGTGCCCTTTGTAGGAGTCTGATTTAGGGATGTCTGAGTTGGGTTGTGGACTCTGAGTACTCGCAATATGTGATATAGACAGGGGACCAGGCTCTAGGAAACAGTGCAGTGGAAGAGGGACACCAGGTATGACTTTCTGCAGTGTGACCTTGTATTTGCTCTGCGAGCAAAGTGCTGTAGGGATGTAGTCCTAAGGAAACCACGCTTACAAAAGAAGCAAAGCCCTAGCTGGGTCATGAATGACAAGTCAACTGCAGGATTCATCTGGTTAAGTGATTCCTTTGATGTCCACAGCCAGAACAGCTCTGGCTGTTTTCATGCCATCTCCAAGGTTAGGGCCCATGTCTGTGTGAGATAGGTGAATGCAAGTTAATGCAGCCAGGGATTTCATTTTCATGGCTATACGTGGCCTATCTGAAAACCAACTCAGAACAATGTCTGTATTGTGAAGTCTTTTCTTCTTCTTTTTATAAAATTGATTATCACTAATGATACCACGGAAGTTTTATCAAGGAACCTTTGTTCTGAGCTCCTCTAGATGTGTCCTGTAAATACATTCAACCATTGGACCTTTTGCTGTGTGCAGTGCTTGTGCCCATTCATTAAGCACTGGCTGATAGCTGCCACATTCCACTGGCAGAGGAAGTGCTCTGCCCATCTGCCAGGCTGTAATTTATAAAGCATCTTGGAATGCACAGTTGTTGCAGAAATAAAATGTGTGCTAGCCCAGGACTTAATGAGTCTTTGTGAGTGTGACTCAGAAGGAAGGGCGGTGGTGGTGGTAAGCTAAAGAAAATAACCAGGATGGCAGGGAAGGGTGTATGTGTGCTCCTGGCAGATTAGTTATGGTGGACATCAGATATGTTTGGCCTTAAGAGAGGACCAAGAGTCATTAATTCACACTATCTATTTTCCTTGTGTGTGGCAGAATTTATTTTGGGAATGAAAGGGTCTTAGACCAGGGACTAGATTTTTATCTCTGTGTACCTGGTGTTGCTGCCATGTCTGGCACCAGGTAGGGACTCATTGGACATTGAATAAGTGTGTATATCTCACTGTGATAGTAAGCGAGATTCTCAATCACTTTGGGCCTCAGTTTCCACCAGTGGGCCAGTGGCAAGAGGGGGAATGGTAAGATTATGATTTCCCTTACTCACGTGGTTAGAGTGTGTGCAGTATGGGAGGTGACGGGACTGAAGCAATGCCGCAGTGTTGCATGGAGCTGTGGAACATGTGCCCACAGTCCTGCCTCCCCTGCATCTTGCAGCAGGGACTGTATGTCGTCAGTACTGGAGCTACTGCTGGTAGTGGCAGCTCTTACTGGATCAGGGAAGGTGGAAGGGAGTCTCCTGTTGGCCACAGTCCCATTGTCTCTGAATTGTGGGTTTAGAGTACCCCACCCAAGAGATGAGGATGGCCTTGCATGGATCTAGGACGATGTCTCCTCTGCTGATTTGCACTTACCCTTAAAAAGAAGTAGATCGTGACTTGGGAATCGAACTGAGGGCCTTGTGCTTGCTAGGCAAGCGCTCTTCCATTGAGTTAAATCCCCAATCCCCCAACCCTTTTTTTTTTCTGGGGCTGGAGATTGAGCCCAGGGCCTGGCTCATGCTAGGCAAGAGCTCTACCACTGAGCTATAGCCCCAGCCCACGCAATGGCTCTGAGAACCTGAGTGGACTGTGGACAGGTGGATAGATGGAAACCTAAGGAGTGACCACTGGCAGATGTCTGTGCTCCATATGTCCTTGCCATATTGTCTTCGTATTCACCCAGGTATCCGTCAGCTCCAGCTAATACTTTTGAAAGTAGCCTTGATCTTGGGCATCGAAATCCATGTCAATGTGGAATTCCAAGGACTTGTACAGCCTCCTGAGGACCAAGAGAATGAACGTAAGTTGGATTAGACAAAGGGAGAAAGCATAAAAGGGCACTGAATGGGTGATTGAATGAGCACAAGGGAGAAAACAAGAACTTGCAAGCAGTTTTGAGAATGGGTTAAAGGTGCTTTTTGTGCTGTGCGTGATGGTGCATGCCTGTGATTCCAGCATTTGGGACGCTAAGGCAGGAGGATTGCTGCAGGTTTGAGCCCAGCCTGGGCCACATAGTGAATTCAGGATCAGCCTGAACTACATAGTGAGGCCCCATCTCAAAAAACAACAACAAAAAAGTGCTTTTTGTTTATATAGCTTGTGCTCTTGAGGACTTTTGGCTTAATAAGGAGTCCTTTAATGTAGTATTAGACTTTGCAGACCTTTGTATTATAGTGAATCAGAAAGTGAGAACAGAGTGAACCCTCTGCAGACCTTCTTGCTGTCTGTGTGGAGTTTGTACTCTTCTGTTCTTGGCTTGGGGTTTTGTACAGTCTGTATTCCTGGGTATTAGAGATGGTGCTTGAAGGTGTGAATTTGGTCTGGTGATGACCTTCATTTTGCTTTTGGCTTACAGGGATAGGTTGGCGAGCACTGGTGCACCCCAAAACTCATCCTGTGTCTGAGTTTGAATTTGAAGTGATCATTGGTGGAGATGGCCGCAGGAATACCTTGGAAGGTACTAGTTTGTGCTCCTTTGCCTGGTGCATTAGCAGAGGGGAGGCTGACCCTGTCTCCAGAGTGCATACCCCTACAAATATGCACCTATGCTGCCTATTTTAACCAAAAGGCAACCAGCCTTCTGCCAGACAGTGCCACTCTTGTTAGAGCCCTGGAAGATGAGCTATGCTTTGGAAGGGTTGGTTAGCAACGCAGGATATAACCTATGTGTTAATAAGCTAACTCAACCCCTTCCCTCCCTGTTCAAACAGACTCCCCAGTACTGAATAATATTCTGATTGTCAGATTTCAAATGGTTTGTTAATGATGTGGGAGATTTTTATTTCATTGCTGAATTATTATATTTGGTAGTAAGCAGCTTATTTTCAGGTGGAGAACCACCCTAAAATTTTTCCATCGATTCACATCCCCCGCTTTCCCTAGTGTCTTCATCCACAACCATCTCATGAGAAGCAGTCATCTTTCTTCTCCAGCTCATTGTTGCCACCTCTGATCGTTTCTCTCCCTCCAGGATTTCGTCGAAAAGAATTCCGTGGCAAACTAGCCATTGCCATTACAGCAAATTTTATTAATCGAAATACAACTGCAGAAGCCAAAGTGGAAGAGATCAGTGGTGTGGCTTTTATATTCAACCAAAAGTTTTTCCAGGAACTGCGAGAAGCCACAGGTTGGTGTTGATGCTTCCTGAGCACTGGGGACAGACACTGACGTAGCCACTTGTTGGCTGAGATTTAGCTCAGTGGTTAGAATGTTTGCCTTGTAAGCACAAGGCTCAGAGTTCAATCCCCAACACCAAAAAAAAAAAAAAAAAAAAAATGTAGCCACTTGCTACTTTACTACTGGGAATTGGGTAGGGTAGGAGGTGTAGCAACGCTGAGGAGTTGTTTGCCCTGTTCTTTCTTTACTTTCATACTTGGTCTTTAGCATAATGTTCCCATGCCATTCATCTCTTGCTCTAGTATTCTTAATGCTCAGTACACTGCCTGGGGTCCTCTAGGTTTTTACTTCTTTTTAAATGTTCATTCTGTCTTCCACAAACCCCAGCCCCTTACCCCCAGCACTGCAGTGATAATTTATGGTGCTGGATGCAATAAGCTGCCTGCTGGTAGCTCTCTCGTTTCATTGGAAATCCGACTTTAGGTATTAAGTATATAGTCTTCTTACTGAACTCTAGTTTGAGCTCAAAAGTAAACCATGTGCTAGATGAGGATGAGATTTTTGTATGGGGCTGGGCATGTGACTCTACGGCAGAGTGCTTGGCCAGCATGTGTAAGACCCTGGGTTTGATCCCTTGCCCTAGAAAGAAAGTGGGGGGAGATTGTTCTGTGGTAGCTTTTAAATAGTTTAGATAGTTAGATGCATCAAAAGATGTATCTTCATTCTGTTTTCTAGAAGTTAATTTCTTTCCATTAATCTATCCCGTTCTTAAGAATATGGCATGTTCTCTAGCTTCCTTGATGACTATTAAAGAGCTTTAACCTGTTGACTAATCCATAGCCTCTTGCAGGGGTCAACCTTGCTTTTTGTTTTGTTTTTCCCACCATTATATTTTTGTTTACTTTTGATTATCATTTTCTGGATAACTTAGGGTAGTGAGTGAATTACAGAGCAGAACAAAGAGAAACAAAGCTCCTTTTATTTTCATGAACTGAATTTGCAAGAAATTAGAATCTGAGCCTAAACATCTTTCCTGCCTGGAGTTTTCCAAACCTGTCTCTGTAGACCCAAGTACAGTCTTCTGGCTGCCCTGATGCCCTGCTGTCACCAAACTCTTATATATATACTTTTTCTTTCTGGTCACAGGTATTGACTTGGAGAATATCGTCTACTACAAAGATGACACCCACTATTTTGTTATGACAGCCAAAAAGCAGAGTTTACTGGACAAAGGGGTGATACTGCATGTGAGCAATGGATTTCTTTCAAGCCGTTTTTTTTGAACTGGTTAATATAATCACCAAGAGAAAGAGTTTTATTATTTGCTGGGTCTTTCATGCAAGGGAATGAAAATGAATACTGAACACATCTGGAAACTGCTCATTTTATTCAGTATAATTTTGAAAATATTTATTATAGAAAATTGCAAATGTAAAAAGAAATGGACAGAAGTTTAATGAACTTGTGTGCCCACCATCCAGCTTTAATCATTATCAACATGTTTCAGTAAAACCCCAACCCACTCATCCCTCCTACCATTGGATTGTTTCAAAACAAGACTCAGATATTTTGTGTATAAATATTCAGTGCAATTTTAGGTGACTTGGTTTGTGGGTATAGTGAGTTTCATATATGACCAATTACTTATTTGTAAGTAGATCCTCTTTATTGGGAGAGGAGTGATAGAGGGAAGAGAATTTGAGGGAGAAGCAACACTTGCTGCTTACCACAGCCTGACAGTGGCTGTGGTTTTACCGTGGATTTTGTTGTCAGGGAGTCCAGAGGTCTTTCTGACTCAACCATGAGGGCCCGATGCTCATCCTTAGCCAGGTTCATCCCAGCCATTTTTGGGTGCTTAGTTTTATGATATACCCTGAGACTTTAATCTGAAATCAGAGAATCACAGGAGAATCACTCCTTCATAACAATGGCTCAAGTCTCATTGGTCTGAATATGAGAATTTCTGTCCCCATGTGATAAGACAGAAGCATCAGATATGCTGAATCTCAGGGAGCCCTTTGTCTGCAATGTGGTAATGAATCATCCTTTAGTCTGAGTCCCTTTAGTCTGAATCACACTGTTGCCTTATCTGAGAGCAGAGTGGGGACCAGGCTGAGGAGCACGTGCTTGCAGTAGAAAGTCTCCTTTCCACCCATGAACCCCATGTCTCCCTCAGCATAGTGGCCCTGTATATATGGTGGGAGTAACAGGACAAAGCAGTTTGTTTAGCTCATTCTGCGAAAACAAAAGCTAGATGTATTTGGCTAGCTGCTTCATAAAGTGGATTTGTTCATTATGTGGTGTTGTTACATTGTCATCAGTAAAAACTAGCCAGTGAAGCACTTGGGATGCCTTACAACTAAGTTAAAACTTAAATCTACCATCTGAGGAGAGTTGTGGTTTATCGATGAGAATTAGATAATAGTAGTTTAGAATGCCAAAATTTGATTTGCTTTTACTCTTAGTTTACTTTTCTTGAGGGCAAAGGCAGTGCCTTCTGTGTGTACAGCTAAATTCTGAAACCATTATAGCCACTTAATGTTGAACAAACAGTATTTCCAGGACCAACATGAGTGTTTGTGTTTTAGCTTTTGACATCTTGTAGTTGTAGCTGAAAGTACAATGAGGGGCACTTAGAACTGCAGGCCCTACTTAGGAGAACAAAGGCTCGGCTCAGTATGCAGGAACCTCCAAAACAGAAAAGGAGTTTTGCCGTCCCTGTGTGGAAACCTCTTTTTTGAAACAGGCCTTCACCATGTAGTTCAGGCTGACCTTGAATTCTCTGTGTAGCCTAGGCTGGCCTCTAACTCATGGCACTTTTCCTGCCTCAGCCTCCTGAGTGCTGGGATTACAGGCATGAGCGACTATGTGAAACCACTTTTTCTCTCACCTTTTCTTCCTTCATTGATGGGTTCTGTACAACCTTGCAGAATCTTTTATATGATTTTGAAAACCTCTGTTCCATTTTCAATGTATTCCCCTACATCTTCCTTGACCATTGCTCCCATATTTATATACTTTTAGCAGTCATTTTCAAGTTCTCCCTTGGGCCATGATGAGCTATCCAAGTCTGCTTTATGTGGTCACAGCTGCCAAAAGCTCCCTACTACCCAAAAGATAATGATTGTGGAAGTTGATACGTATAAACCGCAAAGTGCCCTTTCAGTTTGTGGAGTACCATCATATGCATGATTTAATTTGATACTGGGGACAACTCTGAAGTAGAATGGCCACAATCTAGGAACAGTGACTTGCTCCAAGTAAATGAAAGGCTAGGACTGATTTTAGGCAGCAGAGCCAAAGTAAAAATAACCCTGCAGCTTTTCTTTTTAATCTGCATAAAAGATTTGGTTTTGAGAATGAGAAAGCTGTGAAACTAGGCGACATCTGCCATACATCGCACAGTCCTGGCTGGCCTCACCCATCTGTCCCTGCCTGGGCTATTTCATCCTGTGCATCTTCTCTTTCTGGCCAGGACTACGCTGACACTGAACTCTTGCTTTCCCGGGAGAATGTGGACCAGGAGGCCCTGCTGAACTACGCCCGGGAGGCAGCAGACTTCTCCACCCAGCAGCAGCTGCCTTCTCTGGACTTTGCCATCAACCACTATGGGCAGCCCGATGTGGCCATGTTTGATTTCACGTGTATGTACGCCTCTGAGAACGCTGCCTTGGTACGGGAGCAGAATGGGCACCAGTTACTAGTGGCTCTGGTTGGGGACAGCCTCCTGGAGGTGAGTACTGAGGTCTGCTGTGCTTTATGGGAGGGGTGGTAGTAAGTAGTGAGGAGCGCATCTGAGCATCCTGGGTTGTGAAGTGAACAGCTGCAGTGTGATCAGGCTCCCTGTGAGTCACACCAGCAAGGAAAGGAAGGACAGCAGGCCCTGGAAATCCTGGCTCCCTAAGAGTGTGGAAATCCTGCAACTGTGGTGACTTGCCCTCTCCCAGCTTGTGAAATCGAGAAGCCCAGTGTCCGAACAGTAGCCACATTCTACTTCATTAGCAAATTCTTTCTTTGTTCTTTAGTTTAGCCTTGCTCTTTTAAAAGATGGTTATTTTAATTCTGTTTTATGTCTTGTTCATAGCCTTTCTGGCCAATGGGAACAGGAATAGCCCGGGGCTTCCTAGCTGCTATGGACTCTGCCTGGATGGTACGAAGTTGGTCTCTAGGAGCCAGCCCCTTGGAAGTCCTGGCAGAGAGGTAATGGGGAGAAAGAAGGGCCTCCCGTGAGAAAATCAGAAGGAAGGGGTGGTGCACTCCTTGGGCAGTCCAAGTTCCCTCTTACTCTTCCTTCCTTTCTTCACAAAGATACTTTAAGAAAGAAAAAGCAAGATATTATTTCATGAAATCATAGAAACCTAGATGATATAACTGCTCTTCTCTTATCCCTTTCTTTCTTTTTTTTTAATGGTGACAAAGTTTATTTGAAAAATTAGGGGATTTAGCTCAGTGGTAAGAGTGCTTGCCTTGCAAACACAAGGCCCTGAGTTCGATCCCCAGTGCCAAAAAAAAAAAGAAAAATTAAAGGTGAAGAGTGAGGGAGAAACTGGCTCTGCTGAGCTGAGGAAAAGAGGAAAAAAAAACAAAATAAAAGTATACCCTGGTTGATTTCTTGATGATAGCCGTTCTTTCTGGAGTAAGATGCTGGCAGAGCTGTGGGGAAAAAGGAACTCTCCTCCACTGTTGGTGGGAATGTAGGCTGGTCCAACCATTGTGGAAATCAGTGTGGAGATTCCTCAGAAAACTACAACTAGAGGTTCCATTTGACCCAGCTATTCCTCTGCTGGTTTCTTCCCAGAAGAGTTAAAAACATCGTACCACAGTGATGTATGTACAACCATCTTTATAGCAACACAGTTTGTAATAGCTAAGTCTTGGAAACAATCCAAATGCCCAACAACTAATGAATGGCTAAAGAAGGTGTGGTTTTTCTATACAATGGAGTATTACTCTGCCATAAAAAAGGGTAAACTTGAGATATTTATAGGTAAATGGATGCACCTTGAGAACACTCTTAAGTGAAATAAATCAGACACACATGAGTACATATTGAATTGTTTCTCTGATATGAGAAACTGTAAGTGTAAATAAGGACAAAAAGTATAATAGATACTAAGTAAAAGACAGATAATATTCAGTAGGGAGGAGAATTAGAAAGGGAGGAGGGGGAAAAGAAGGAAAGGAAAAAGAAAAAGGGAAAAGGGGGAAAATGTAAATAAAGCTACTATAAATAAGGAAGGGAAGGGGAATGGAAGAGGGGTGGAAGGGACAGGTGAGGAAGAAGGAAGGGAGCCAAGATGTATCATGTACAGGTACAAATTAACTATGATGAATGTGATCACTTTGTATACAGTGTACCAATACATGTTCTTGGTAAATTAAAAAAAAAAAGTGTACCCTGGAGAATACAGGGCAGGCTATCATGAGGAAAGCCACAATAGCTTCTTAGCCCTTTCTAAATGAAATTTATGCCAGGCATGGTGGTACATGCCTGTAATCCCAGCACTTGGGAGGCTGAGACAGGAAGATTGCCTTGAGTTTGAGGCCAGCCTAGGCTATATAATGAGTTCAAGGCCAGCCTGAACTACATAGTGAGACTCTGTCTCCAAAAACAAAAAACAAACAAAAAAATGGAATTCACTAGTGGCAAATAGCATCTGAATCTTTGTATTCCATTGGACAGTGGTGTCTGATTCCTTTATAATTACATGAAGAAATACATGGAAATAGCAAATCAGATCCTCTTGTCCTTCAGCCAGGAGGACTTACACTAATAAAGTCAGTGTGGTAGTGGGGACACGCTAACATAGGAAATTAAAAGTGACTGATTCAGAGGAAAACTCCAAACTGCATGTGAACATTTCTCAAACGCCTAAATATGGGGCTAGAGATATAAATCAGTAGAGCACTTGCTAAGGCTTTGAGTTCGATCCCCAGCACCCCCTCCAATCAAACAAACCCTAAATGTCAGATGTTTTGAAGTAAAAACCCTTGGATTTTCTTATTGATAAAGACCTTAACACCTTGACCAAGAGAACTAGAGAGAGAATTTCTCAGATGAAATGGTAGTTGATGCCATTCTATCATTTAAAATCTGTTAAGTGTTTTGGCTAAATATGGTAGCAAGTTCTTTTCTCATCTGTGATTTTTTTTCTTTAGTAATTAAATATTGGTATTCTTGAGAAGCTGGAAATGCAGCAGCAGAATAGTTGCCTTTGAAGTGAAAGTCGGGCATGTGTCACTGCCCACAGTCCTGTCACTGCCCTTCTCTTTAGCTCTTAGTGGTCCAGGGCCCATGGAATCACTGAGGGGTCCATCTGGGAGGCGGGGGGAGATGTCGGATCAGAGGAAATATTCTTCACATGCATCAGATAATTCAGTGGAATAATTCGGTGGAATATTTCTGTCAAAGCAGAAATAGGGCATGAAGAGCGGGAGGTATTTATGGTGCTTATCACTGCTCTGAGAGTGCTGTGTATATTATTTCAGGGAAAGCATTTACAGGTTGCTGCCTCAGACCACCCCTGAGAATGTGAGCAAAAATTTCAGCCAATACAGCATCAACCCTGTCACTAGATATCCCAATATTAATGTCAACTTCCTCCGGCCAAGCCAGGTAAGAGCATACTAGTCAGTTATGTATAGTATAGGTTCATTATCAGGACTGATCAGAGCTCTGATACATGCAAAAGTCCATGACTATTTTGGTCTTAATACCATACACACTTTCAGTAATCCCATATACCTCTGCATATATACACTTTCGGAAGTCCCAAGTCATTGTCTCTCTGCATTGGTAGAAGTGGGTATTATTTTCTATCAACACATGGAGTGACTAAGGCATAGTATTGTTGAATGACTTGTAGATCACACACATGACAAAAATACTGGACCCAGGACTGCATTCTATGCTTGCTAATTCAAGTCACACATATAGTAGAAGAAAAGGTTCTGGTTCAGTAGGCAGGAGATGTGATTTCTGCCGTGTTATTGCCATTAACCACCGGTGATTCCAGTCATTTTACTCTCTGTGAGCACTAATTTTTCACTGGAGAAATGGAGGTGATTATCCTTGCCTACTCACAGGATCATTGTGAGGGTAAATAAGATTGCCCACTTGAAAGAACTTTGAAAGATAAGATGATCTCTACAAGTACAAGTTGATTTTTTGTTGTTGTTGTTCCACTGAGCTGTTTCCCAGAATCTCTAAAGCTTCATTACACTATTGAGAATGAAATCTTACAAAGAATGATAATCCCAAAGAGTAGAGCGGCTTTTAGAAAGCAGCCTATTTGATAGATTTGCCTGTGTTCTAATGTTTTATTTACCTTCTACCTGAAGTTTATACCGTTTTGCCTTTGTGTATATGTTGGTAAAATGTCCAGAAAATCTGCTGCTTAATTGTCCAACAGAGACTATCCAGAGGGTCCTGCATGTCTGAGTGCCTTTCAGCACAACTTCATGTAGTTAATATGTATTTGTTCCATATAATCTGTACCTCATTCTATAAATGGTTTAACACGTTCACGAAAGGACTATAATTAGTAGGTCTTGCTGCTGAGCAGCTCTTGATTTGAACCTGTTCGGCTCTCACCAGCTGGAATCTTGGGTGGTCCATGCATGACTGCCCATCAGGCAGCACTGGACAGTCCCGTTGGGTGGTACAGGCTGCCCACTTGGGACAATCGTGTACGTACCACCAGTGGTTCAAGCCAGCAGGAATGTATTAAAAATCATCATTACAACTTCTGTATAAAGTTTACCATGGGGCTGGGTGTGTAGCTCCGTGATAGAGAGCATGCTGAGCTCCTAGGTTCAGCACTACCCCCCACCCAGCACCACAAAAACTATAAACAAACTTTCCCAGTCTGGTTCCCTAGTCTTTCATTTTAGCCTTTCTACTTTTAGGTAGGAATTTTCCTTTCAACTTTCTTCCAGGTGCGCCATTTATATGATAGTGGAGAAACAAAAGATATTCGTTTGGAAATGGAGAACCTAGTGAATTCTCGAACTACCCCAAAGTTGACCCGTAATGGTAAGTTCTGGTAGTGGCCTTCTGAGAGGCAGGTACCATGTTCAGAGACATCTGCACCCATTCATTGTGCCAGCATACTTGCATAGCACCTTCTGAAGAAAGTGGTTCTCAAGCTGGGGTGGTTTGCCTTCCAGGAGCATTTGGTTGTACCTGGGGAAGTTCTTGATTGTCATGACTGGGGGAGGTTGCCACTGTCATCTACTGGATAATCTAGGGGTGTTGCTAAACCTTCTACAATGCACAAGGCAGGACCACACAAGAAAAAATGATCTTGTTCATGAGGATATAAAGATAAGTTGGATACTGATGCTGGAGACAGAGAGAGGAAAGAGCTTGAGAGCCGGGGGGGTACGCGTATACCCACACACACACTTAAGGTTTGGGAGGAAACTTTGTAGAACTTGTGGCATTTATTTGGGTCTTGTGACATTGCCATTAGACAGTGGTACAGGTAAAGGCTATCCTATATTTTTTGTGTATTTAAGGGCCCCTGAAGATGTTTTTTGAAAGGAGAGTGACATTGAATATCCCTGGTCAGCTACATGTGAGATGGAGTGGGAAAGGGAAAAGTACCAAAGGGAGGGAAACTAGTTGGAAATACATTGTAGTAGTCAGACTACAGGGTGATAAAGCTCTGATGCTGATACTGAGCTGGTGAACAAGGGAGAAGACAGTGGGTCACAGTTAGAAGGACTCAGCACTTTGAGGCTGATGCCACTGGGTCCCAACCCAAGCTTTGCCATTTGCAAAGTATGCATACACATTTCTAAATTTCAGTTTCCTTAGTAGTTAACATCCCTGGCCTTCACTTTCCTTGTCTTTGAATTGGGAGCGACAGTACCTCACTCATTGTGATCATAAGGATTCTGTGACATGTATACAGTGTTGATTACTATGCCCGGCATCTAGTGGTCTGTCAACAACAGCAGTGATTTTGTCACTGACATTATTAATTATGTGAGAGAGAATATTAAGAAGCCAGAATTGATAGGCATTGGCAGTTGATTGCCCTCAGGGGTAAGAGTTATTTGTGGTTAGTGCTGCATCAGTCTACACAAGGAAGCGGGAGACTCAGAAGGTGTGAGAGAAGGTTTGGGTTCTGTTTTGGACTTTTTGAATCTGATGTACTTTTGGGATGTGAGGTGGCTGGAGTGTCAACAGGTAGTCGGAAACATTTTCACCATGAGGGTGTCATCTCCTTCAAAGCAGAGAACATATCTTTGTTCATTGTCATTAGTTTAGAGCCTGAAATACTGAAGTTGCCCAGTACATATTGGACAGATGGATACAGACTTGAGAAACAGCTGAATAAAGTTAGTATCTGAGCCAAGAGATGGCATCCGGAGTAGTTCTGTGTGTGGTCTCAGAACACATTTCCATGGTGAAAATCTTAAACAGGAATTTCATAATATGCAGTTTTTATCTTATATTCACAAATCACTGAATGACTTAGTGCAAAGCTAAATATTTTTGGCTGCCTGAGGGAAGGGAACAGACTTTCTTGGATACAAGAAGGAATTCACAGATTCTCTCAAATGATCCATATCAGAGCTCTTCTGAAGCAAGGCGTTTGGGTTCTAGAAGACACGTCAATGTCTAAGGGTATGTTTTGCCTGTTTGATGTCTCTACAATATGATCATTTATGATACAGGGTGCCAGACTGGGTCAAGGGGAGTGTTCTGGTCTGGGGTTCACAGCCTTCTCAGTGTAACCTACAGCTTCCTCACTTGAAAACTGCTTGGTTCCTTGGGAAGTGTGAGAGCAAGGCTTTGTTTGCTTTCAGTTTAAGATGCTGCTAGATAGAATGTTGCTATATAGAATGGAACCTTTCTAATCTAATCTTCCTAGTGTTGCTTTAGAGGGAAGGCTTCCTCGGAGAGTTACCAAGCTGCTCTTCAGGGAAATCCTACTCATTATAGTGAGGGTGATAGATCAGTAGGTGGCACTCCTCCATCTAGTCAGCTTCCCGGAATGCTGCAGGGACACTGGGCTTCAGCATGAGCAAGTCCATGTCACTCAGTTGGGGGACACCAGTATGGGGGATGGGCATTGACCTTAGAGTGTGGATAAATTGACACCTGAAATTCTATTATCAGGGTACCAGTCACACAACCTTATTCATCACTATTTTATTTTGAAAGCCATTAATGGTTATTTTGTCCCTACCCTCAGTAGTTTTTCACACAAGTTATGTGTACTGCAAAGAGGATCATATATCAACCTTAGGAGATAAACACACTTCCAACAATAATTTTTTTTGTTGTTTTAGAGTCTGTAGCTCGTTCAAGCAAACTTCTGGGTTGGTGCCAAAGGCAGACAGATGGTTACGCAGGAGTGAATGTGACAGATCTTACCATGTCTTGGAAAAGTGGCCTGGCCCTGTGTGCAATTATCCACAGATACCGCCCCGACCTGATGTAAGTCATGACTAAACTTTGTATTTCATTTTATATCTCCCAAGGACCTCAAAGCACCCTGCTGTCGAGCAGGCAAATATTGTGCTTTTTCCCAGAAAGGGGTACATAGTAAGCTGCTTTCTCTAGAAAGCTGGTATATTGCCTTATTTACATTTAAAACATTGTATGTTGAGCATTGATTAACTCAGGTTTGATTAGCTGAGTTTTTAAAAATCATAGCACTCGAAAGGTTAAAAACTGGGCCTGTTAACTTCACACAAAGGAAAACTCTGTTTATTGGCCCCAAGTTGAACTCTTCATTTTGGCCAGCTATCTCTTAGATGCTATTGGTGATCACAGGGGAAACCTGGCTGAAATACTTGGCTAGCTCAAGACGAATGTGTCACACTACCAGTGAAACAGAAAACAATGAATACTTACCTGATTTATGATTGTTCATTATTATTTTCTTTGTTAAAGACCGCACTTCTTGCCAGCATATTCCATCAAGTTCATGAAGTTCACATTATCTTACCCACCATACTTGTAACTTCTGTTTTGTCTATTCTTCAGTCACCTGTCTGCAAAATCAGTGCACTAGGATGACCCAGGTCTGCTGCAGTGACCAGTGCACTCAGATTTCCCCTATAGGAGTTTTGTTACCATGGAAGCCAAACAAAAAGATTGAGAAACAAAAGTAAAACATGTTGAATTACTCTGCCTTCCGGTTCTTTTTATCATTGGACCTAGTTAAGGGCCCATTTTTTTGTTTGTTTTGTTTTAATGATAGCTTAAGAAATCCTAAAAGACATAGTCCCTATTTATGTGACCATTATAGGCTAATGAGCAAGCTCTATTAAAAAAATAGCCTGTACAGTGTGGATTAAAGATGGGGAGTGCTGGGGGTAGCTCAGTGGTAGAGCACTTAACTGGCATGCTTGAGGGTCTGAGTTCTATACCTAGCACTGCCCAAAAAAAGGGAGATTTCTGATGTGCTTGATTAAAGGTAAGTGACCTCCAGTGCTCTTATCATAGCTCATCAAGTTGGTAAAAAGTAAATGAAAATGCTTATTTACTCTCACCAAAGAAAGAAAGTGGGAAGGGAAAGCAATTTGAGGGAAAACCTTTTTTTAATATGTAGTATTTGCATATCGTATTGGGCACTGAGGGACTACAATGACCTCAGTCAGGATTAGTGTCCATAGTTTAATAGGCAATGGAAAAGTGCCATGGGATCCAGTTAACATAAAATGAGGGCTGCTGAGTTGATCTGTATTCTCCCAAAGAAGAATGCTATCAGTCCTTACTCTGAATAACAAGAAGCTGAAGACCCAGTGGAAAATGTTTTTTAAGCTAAATACTTGGGAAAGTTCAGGAAATTTAGTGTTGGGAAAACCTTTGGAGAGTTCCTGGAATTTCCCCACAGAAGGCTGAGTAAGATTTATCAGAGATGATTTAGGACATGAGCAGCTTGTGGTGCTGGTGGGAGCGTCCCAGGTAGGTGGTTGCCCTAGGCTTTAGGAGCATCTACTCCAGGTAGCCTTCTCCTCAGTGTCTGCCATTTGTTTAACGTGCATGGACACACAGGTGCAAGAGAACACACAGAGAAAATAGTTCTTACATTGCAGTGAGAACTTTGTGTTACTGGGAAAATGAGGATGGTCTTCAACTTTTCCTCTCTTTTCCTTTATTGGGTAGACTTTTAATCATTTCTTCTTGAGGCTACATTGCATTTCCTAGTAAAAGGAAGGAGAATAATACATTCACAGGTTTGTTCTCAGATTCCAGCGGTGCACTGCTCCCTGGATTTTAGCTAAAAGACAAACGAGAAATGACAGTAACTCCATGATAACTGTGTTTTCTAGTTTGAGGAGAGTCAGCCCAACTTGATCAATTTTGCATATCCTGTTTCTCAGAGATTTTGATTCTTTGGATGAGCAAAATGTGGAGAAGAATAACCAGCTGGCCTTTGATATTGCTGAGAAGGAACTGGGCATTTCTCCCATCATGACAGGAAAAGACATGGCCTCAGTGGGGGAGCCTGACAAACTGTCCATGGTGATGTACCTGACTCAGTTCTACGAGATGTTTAAGGACTCACTGTCCTCCAGTGGTAAGGGCCTCTGTTCCTGCTTAGTTGTTGACTGGCTTTTCTTTCCTTCTGACTGTGTCCCTCAGCAGTACCACTAAATGCTATACCATCAAGCTCAGGCTTACTCTGTTTTTACTAGTTGGCCATCAAAAGAAGTCTCTGGAAGCTTCCTTCATTGTTTCCCTTCTTTAGTAGTATATTCTCAACTACTCATTCTTTTCCAAATCTTTTTCACTAAACCTGTAAATATGCAAAAATCATTCCTGCCCAGACTTTTTCTTTGAGACAGGGTCTCACTGTGTAGTTCAGGCTGGCCTTGGATTCACTATGTGGCCCAGGCTGGCCTCTAACTTACAGCGATCCTTCTGCCTCAGCCTCCCAAGTGTTGAGCTTACAGGCCTGCACCACCACACCCAGCTCCTCTGGTATTTTTCATCGCTCTGCACTTGACTTTTTCACATCATTTAGCATTGTGGAATGATGTCCTCTTTCTTGGAATACTGCCCTTCTCGGCTTCTCTGATCTTGTGCCTTGCTAGGCTTACTCTCCTTTCTTCTCCCACTGTTCCTTCTCTGGCTTATCTTTCTATTCCTACCTCTTAGGGTTTCCCAGGAATCTTTTATTGGCCCTCAGCCTGCTGCCTCAATCTGTCATAGCACTACAAAAATTATTCCTATTGTCATTTATTATCCCTAGAAGTAAATGTATTATAATGCTTAAGAGTTTTGACTCATGGTGTCTGCCCTGCATTTATATCCCAGTACTTCCACTGTTGGACCTAAGGCAACTTACTAAATTTTTCTTTGCCTTAGTTCCCCCATATATAATAATTGGATTTATTTATATTTTTTCTCATACAATTACATTGTGATATGCTAAGAAGAGTGTTTGACAAATGGAGTGTTTAGTAAATGTTAGCAATATTATTAGTTTCAAGTGCTATTTTTAAAATTACTGTTGCTATTAATAAAGCATTGCAATCCCCAGAATTTATGGTACCAATCCCCAGTGCCTTCTAGCCCATGAACTCTTAGGCATCTGTGGGTTTTCCTGATGCTGTAGGCAGTTCTACAACAGAAATGTGCCACTCTAACTTGAGCGTACCTTTCAGGGAGAGCTTCCTCCAAGCTTCCTCCAAGCTTCCTCCTGCACAGCTCAGAGCCTGGCTCTGCATCCACCAAAAGCAGTGGCCCTCAGCTGTGCACCTGTCTGCTCTCCTCTTTCCCTTTCCCTCTCTGTCCTGAAATTTTCGTCACCAAGGTGAGGCTTCCACACTCTGCTGTAATGATCACAGGCAGATTACAGCTTTTGAAAAGCAGGTTTTATAACTGAAGTATCTTTTTAAAAAGTTGATTTTGTCTGTACGGCTAGAAAAGAGAAGGCTCAGTGTGCACACCTATGTGTGCATTTCTGTTGTGGTGTTTCCTGCAGAGATTTGTGTGCTCTGTCAGACGATGAGCCTTTAGAATTCGTTGAAGTAAAGTCCCCTTCTGCGAGCCCCTGAGAGTGGTTCTGGGTAGGGCTTTGTGGCTCCCTCCAGGACTGTCCTTGAACATTGCTGACTTCTGTTCACAGACACTCTGGACCTGAATGCTGAGGAGAAAGCAGTCTTGATTGCCAGCACCAAGTCCCCTATCTCCTTCCTGAGCAAACTTGGCCAGACCATCTCCCGGAAGCGTTCTCCTAAGGTATGTCCATGCGGAAGTTGTTATATTGGCAGCTGCAAAGCTGATGGCAAGGCAGGATGCCCAGAATAATGCGGTTCCCCCCTCTTCTGGCACAGGATAAGAAAGAAAAGGACTTGGATGGAGCTGGAAAGAGGAGAAAGACCAGTCAGTCAGAGGAGGTGAGTTTCCTCTGCGATTTGCTAGAATGGTTGTGCCGAGCTCCCCCATTAGTTTAACTTCTTAATTCCCAAATCAGTACACTAGATCTTTGCACATCCTTTTTTTATGGGAATCTCTGTAGGCAGATGCCTTTTCTGTCGGCTTTGCCTTTGTTTAATTACTTGGAGAGCACCAAGGGAACAGGCACACACGTGCTCTCAGGCCTTCTGGCCTTTCAGAATCACATTTGACAAGGCACACTGGTTTTCCTGGAATATGGTAGTACCTCCACAAGTCGGAGCAGTGGTGCTGCCCAGTGTGCCATGCTGCCCAGTGTGCCGTGCTCTTGCTGGCTGTTGAGATTAGTTCCTCAGAGTGCTGGTGAGCCCAAGCCACCATGCAGATCCTGGCTGTGCTACTTGGAAGGAGTAGCAGATGAGGAGGACCCATCTAATGGAGTCTGTCTCTGGGCTGCTGGCCGTTCAGCAGGAGGAAGTTTCCAGGGGCTACAGAGGAGAGAGACCAACACTGGTGAGCACTCTGACAGATAGGAGGATGGACGTTGCTGTTGGGAACCAAAACAAAGTGAAGTACATGGCAACCCAGCTACTGGCCAAATTCGAAGAGAATGCCCCTGCCCAGTCGACCAGCATAAGGAGACAGGTAAGCCCGTCTCCTACTCGCCTACCCGATTGCCCAGGCCATATGGGAAGGTAGATCTTTTCCGTGCAGTGAGATGGACCTTGTGACAGAACCTGGAACTTGGGCTCAAGATTGAGGTCCGGTTTTCCTTCATCTGACTGTGACAAAGATGAACATTTCCTAAGTTCATTGTAGATGTTTAGGGTTGCTTTATCCTCAGCATTCAGGTCTAAGGCATCTGTGACAAAAAGCAGCATGGGAATCTAAAAAAATGTGTATTTGTATATCTATATATAAGTTCACATACATACACACTTCTTATTGAGGCATTGAAATGCTGAAAGTATAGTAAGGGTACTTAAGGTGTTAATGTAATTCTGTTGCTATTTTGTTGCATTTCTTTCTGGTCTTTTATTCCATACATTCTCCTTTTCATAATGGAGGTCATTCTTAATATATACTTCTCTGTTGTGCTTTTTTCATTTAACTTAGGCTCATTCCCATGTTGTTCCAAACTCTTTATAAGCATCTTCTGAAATGTGTTGGTACCGTGCTCTTCTCAACTGTTGCTGTAGTGTTTGATGTTTTAGTTGTTTCTCATCTTTCATGATAAGAAACAGAGGTAAAACTTCTTGGAATAAAGCTGCTTTTGTGTGCTACAGATTATTTTCCTAGAATACTACTAGGAATGTGAACATTCTAGATACTGAATTGTACCCTGTAAGCCATGCGTAAGAGTGCAGACAGCATTTGACCCAAGGTGACCTTGTTAGGTCATGTCTTTCTCTTGCTTGTGTAAAAGTCAGTAAGACTTCTTCCAAGAGGGTCAGGGAGTTTGAGATTTATGCTGAACGTTTCTAACAAAACTCCCTGATCACCTGGAAGAGCATCCAGAGGACAGCAGGCCCATTCTCTTCATTCTTTCTCTTTATCTTCATCAGCTTCTGTCCCCATGGGCCGGTGGAGTGGCCCAACTCTGCTTGGAACCTGACTGCAGTGACTTTTCACAATGTGTCTTTAGTTGTTGGTGTTTTCACTCCAGTCTTTCCCCACTGTGGCATACAGGGAAGGTGGCAGTGGTTGGTAGGCAGCATTAGAAGTTGCCTGGAGCTCTGGCAGCTGGGCTTCCGCCCACCTCAGGAAGGCTGGAGGAAGGTTGCCTCTAAGAGACATTGTTTCTCTCATTTGGAGGAAAAGATTGGTTTTCCAAATCAGAATTAGTAAGTTAGAGTCAAAAGTGTTGAATTTTGGAAAAGAGTAATGAGAATCACAGCTTCTGTTTTCCTTTCTTTATTTTCTTTTTTGCACTTGCTTTTGGTTTGGAGGGTGGGGGTATTTTCTTTCCTTTTCGAGTGTAACTTTCTAAGAATTGATTCTAACCCACACACACATACACACATGTGTCTCAGTTCGTAGCTGTATGTCTACCCTCCCTGAGTACTGTTTTGTATCTTCTTTTGCCTTAATGTATTTTATTTTGTTTTGTCTCCATGTCCTGTCCCCACCCACACCTGGCCTGTGTGTCACAGCCGACACAAGAGCGTGGGGTCAGCCAACCGTCCTGCCGCCTACCTGAGCAGGGTCGCTCTGCTCACGTGCCCCAGTGGAAACAGGTAAAGGAACTGCCAGAGACCAGACTGGGCTGCTGCCCTGGGCCTGCCGCCCCACTCCTGCTTTTGGGCTGGCCCAGGCCAAACCTGTAGTTGAGGAGCCAGGCTCACCAGGGCAGGAGGGCTCTGTGCTCCTAGGTAGTGACTCTGGGAGAGCACTTAGCAGGCAGCATGATTTCGTGAACTCTTAGGGATTTGAGAAACCAGTTCAAAGGGCAGACTGTTGATTTGGGTGAACACTAGCTGATGTGATTAAGTGGTTTAGGTACCTTAGGTTTTAAGGCTTTGTAACGGTGACATCTGTCTCTAGTTGGCTTTTTGTTAGCATGTCCCCTCCTGACCATTAGAGGGAAAGCATCTCAAATGAAGTGCAGCAGTGTTACCCAAGAAGTTAGTCTTGAACTATGGTATTGTTCATTTCAAACACAGATATTCATGGACTTGGGGCAGGAGCCTGGATGTGGTGTTAGGTGCCCTGTGGGCCCAGCCACTTGGGAGGCTGAGGCAAGAGGGTTGCTTGAGCTCAGAAATTCAGGGGCAGCCTGGGCCAGCCACATGTCTCAAAAATTAATTAATTAATTAAGAGGGATTTTTCACTAAAACCTTTTCAGGCTCTCCTAGAAAACAGCTTATCCTAACAGTACAGGAAAGGGCACCTGTTTTGTAATAGGGATTGGGGATTGGGGGTCTGAACTGTATTTTCTCCGACATTACAGTTGAGCAAGTTCCTGCTGTAGGCAGCCTTCATTAGCTGTCTCATAGTTTGATCTCATTTATGACTGGTGGGATGTTGAGCGGTCCACCGAGCTGACTCTGGACTCCATTAGCTCCTGAACAGTTGACCTCAGCAGCCTCGTGTGTGGTAGAGTGGCCTGTTGCTGGGAGTGCTGCAGAGTGTGGAGTTCAGCTTTATTTAAACTACAGTCTGGGAAGACTGTTCCTTTCTAGCCTTGTAATAAATATGCCCTGTGAAAGTCGTGGCCTCCGAGGCTGAGATGGAATCTTGGGAGCAATATCCAAACTCACAACAGAAACCAAACGTCCCCTTTCTCTGTGCCTGGGGGAAGGCTTCTGAAAAAATTTCATCAAAAATTTACTTGTATTTTTATGTTCTTGCCTGTTGCCTTGAAGTCTAGGCTGAAGGTAAGATTTGGGTTTTTTTGTTTTTTGGTTTTTGTTTTATTTTTTACCAAGAACATGTATTGGTACATTGTAGATAAACATAATGATCACATTCATCATAGTTAGTCTGTACCTATACATGATAGATCTTGGTTCCTCCCCTTCCTCACCTCTCCCTTCCACTTCCCCTCCTCTCCTTATTTACAATAGCTTTATTTACATTTTTCCATTTTTTCCTTTTCTCTTTCCCTTCCTTTCCCCCTTCCCTCTCTATCTCTAGTTCTATTCCCATTTGAACATTGTCTTTCTTTTTTCACAGTATTTGTTATACCTTTTTGTCCTTATTTACACTTATAGTTTCTTATATCAGAGAAACAGTTCGATATGTAGTCATGTGTGTCTGATTTATTTCACTTGGGAGTATGTTCTTGAGGTGTATCCATTTACCTATAAATGTCTCCAGTTTATCCTTTTTTATGGCAGAGTAATACTCCATTGTAAAAAAAAAACACATCTTCTTTAACCATTCATTAGTTCTGGGCATTTGGGTTGTTTCCAAGATTTAACTATTACACATTGTGTTGCTATAAACATGGTTGTGCATATATCGTTGTGGTACAGTGTTTTTAATTCTTTTGGGAAGATACCAAGAAGAGGTATAGCTGGGTCGAGTGGAATCTCTAGTTGTAGTTTTTTGAGGAATCTCCACACCGATTTCCACAATGGCTGGACTGGTCTACACTCCCACCAACAGTGGAGGAGTGTTCCTTTTTCCTCACAGCCCCGCCAGCATTTGTTATTGGTTGA
>PVJO010003947.1:0-115857 GCA_004026905.1 Hystrix cristata | reverse complement strand
GTTCCTGGAGTTGTAGTCCTTGTTGTCTCTTTCTAGAATGTGCTTCAGAACATTTTGGATAGCTGGTTTGGTGGTCATGAATTTCTTCAGGTGTTCTTTGTCATAGAAATATCTTCTCCATCAATTTTGAAAGGTAGTTTTGCAGAGTACATCAATCTGGGCTGGAGGTTGTTTTCATTTAGGGGTTGAAATACTTCAAACTCTCCTTAACTTGAGGGTTTGTGTTGAAAAGTCTGTTTGATTCTGATGGGCTTTCCTCTATAGCTGATTTGTTTCTTTTCTCTAACAGATTTTAGTATTCTGTTCTTGTGTTGCATTTTTGGAATCTTGAATATTATATGCCTTGGGATAGATTTTTTTTGATCATGGCTAATTGAAATTCTATATGCTTCACTTATCTGTATGTCAAGTTCTTTTTCCATACTTAGGAAGTTTTCTGCCATTAGTTCTGTGAACAGGTTTTTTATGTCATTTGCACTATCTCATGTTATTCTTCTTTGTGTCATCTAGCAGCTGTTGGATTGATTTTTCATGGTCCTTTACCATTTTGAAGAATATTTTCTTTTCATGATCACTAGCTGCAATCTTGTCTTCTGTATCTGAAATTCTGCCTTCACATTGGTTCATTCTACTGCCTGTACTTTCAGTGGAATATTTAATCTCCTGGATATCTGTTTAAATCTGTTTCATGAATTCCATTTCTTTCCTATGTTGGGCATTCATGGTTTCCATCATTTTCCTAAGCTCTTCTATTTTTTTAATCTGTATCTGATTTAGAGTCACTAATCATGTTTTTCCTTCTGGTCACCATGTCTGTAGTTGTGTGAGAAATTATTTCTGTTTTTTCTGGAGCCTCATTCATCTGCTTTGTTACTTCCACTGTTACCACTTTCAAGAGTCCGGGTGGGTGGCTTTCAGATTGTTGCACTTTGTTGCCTCCTGGGTCTGCCTTTGGCCAGCTGGAAGTCTGGGGTTACATCTTGCTTATGTGTCTTCTCATTTTCTTTCTTTCTTTTTCTTTTTTTTTTTCTTTTTTAGTTAGTAGGTTAATGCTTGTGAATTGTTTATGGCAGGTAGCTTTATTGCTAGCATTGAGAACTCTTTGGAAATGACTGTTTGCTCAGACATGTCCTCCAGGTGTAGCTGGTTTTTGCGTTTTGAGTCTGTTGCAAAAGCCTACCTCTTCAATTTACTGGGGCTGAGAAGTTGCTGTCTATTTGGCTAGCCCCTGGTACTTTGGCCCTGGCCTGTAGTGTTGTTTATGACCCCCCAAGCAATCTCAGTCTTGGCATACAAGGAAGAACAAGTGATTTGAACAATTCTGTCACCTTGGCTAAAGTAGTACAATCAGTAATGACAATAGCATCAAGCACAGCCCAGAAAATGACAAACTGTGGTAACTATTAATCCACCCTTTAACCATATGAACTAGATTTGTAGTTATATAACAATATGTAAAATAAACTGGAAACTTGTGTACAGTAAGTATGCCCTCAGTGTGGTGATTTTACCCTCAGGGGAGAAAATTCAGAAGAGATTAGGAGGAAAAAATGGAGAAATAGAGGAAGAGATGAGAAGCAAGGCTGGAAGACAGGGGAAGATTATGCAGACTTTGGGAAACTAGTACAGAAGACAGGAAGGAAAGAGAGAAGGAAGAAACAAAAACAAGGACAGAACAACAGTAACAACAAAAAACTAGAAACAAATTTCACATTCACATAAAAACAAGAAAAAAGAGGAGGGAAAAAAAACAGCAACAACAACAGGAAAAAAAAGTGTCCACTTTTAGCCGTGTCTCTGCTGTCACTGGCAGACAGAGTAGGCAGGCCCAGATCCATGTTGATTAATCCCAGCAGTAGATTTATGGTGGGGTAGTGGGTAATCCCAGCTGGGTTCCACTGCAGGATTTCACCAACAGTTCCACTAAAGTGCAGCCTGGTCTCTGGCTATGAGGTTGGAGCCCAATTTATTCAGCTAGAAACACTGTGTGTCTCCCACCGGCTGGGACTTGGCTCCCTGCCGTCTTGAACTCTGCTCTTCCTTGCCCTGGCACAGAGAGCCACCATCAGCTCCGAGTTCTGAGCTCATTCGGCCCCTTTCCAAGATAGCAACTGGCTAGTCGCCGTCTCCTGGGAAACGTCTGAACCCAGATAACTCACCAGCTACTGCAGGCTGCTGTGTCCACTGCTCCACTCCACTGGTGTGTCTTTCCATGGAGGCCTCTGGGGTCACCAGTAGTCACGCATGCATCTGCAGGCTTTAGCCACCTCTCCCACGCCATGAGTCAGGGTTCTCGGAGAAAGCACAGTCTGCCACCTCCTCCTCCTGCACTGAGAACTCTCTTTTTGCTCTCCCCGTGGGCTTCAATTCTCACTTCAGACCCCTGCTGGGTCCGGGGAACCCTCTTCCCTCCTTCTTTTCCTCATGTTGCTGTATTCCAGCATCTAGACAGTAAATCTTGGAGGGCTTGTTTCTCTGCTGTTAACTGCTCCACCATCTTCCCGGAAGTCCTAACTGTTCAGTTTTAATTCAGTGTGATCCACCTCCGTTAGAGAGTCATCCAGCAGCTTCATCAGAATGTTCACTTGTTTTTCACAGGCCATGATGACCAGATGTTGGCCCCATCCAGTACCTGCAGCTCTTGAGACTGCTTTTATGCAAAGGCCCTGGCATTAGAGATTGCATACTCACAGCCTTTCATCATTATTTCAATATCTGTTCTTCTCTCACATGTAACTCTTGGTACTCATTTACTGTTTCTTCATCACCGCCTGTCACACTCTGATTTTCTCTACTTGGAACAGATTCTTCCAGTAGTTGTGAACTAACATTGACAAAATCAGTTTTTTTCCAGAAACATCACTGATTCAATTTCCAAATGCATGAAATATACTCATTTTTTTCAGCAGTGCTGCTGGTAGCCCATTTATCTATTTTTTCAAAATGTGAGTCAAATTCAGGATTTTCTTTGATAGCATCTTTGGCATCTACCACAGCAAGGTCTTGAAGAGCCCAAGCAATGTGCCTTTTGTAGAAATCTCCCCTGTAAGATTTCTTGACTTTGACCACCTTCACCTCACCGGGGCGTTCAGCTGTCACTATGATTCAGCAATTCCACATCTGAGTACCCTAAAAAACTTCTTTCTTATGTGTACTGTGGCACACAAGAAACAACTTTTTCTTTTTACCTACTTTGCAGACCTTCACATTGCTCAGCAGGCATTCATCATGTGGTATAAAAATAGCTCTTTGAGGGCTGGGGATTTAGCTCAGTGGTTAGAGTGCTTGCCTCGCAAGCATAAGGCCCTGAGTTCGATTCCCGGTACCAAAAAAAAAAAAAAATAGCTCTTTGTAATGTGTGCTTGATTGCTGTCATATTCTGTTATATTTTCTTAGCTCAAGGCCAGACCAAGCCCGGCTGTGCTGAGGCGGGTCCTCCAAGAGGGAGATGCAGTCAAGACCACTCTGAAGGCCATGTGCCCGCTTCTGCCCATTGGACAGCAACTGTATTGACAGATAGCAGTGGACAGACTAAACAGGGAGGGACATACCGCTGGAGTGAGTGAAACCAGGCTGACTTTTCTAAGAAATAAGTGAATTGTTACCACACAGCAAGGCGGAGTGTTGGGATGTTCAAACTCCCAGAACCTCACAGTCCTCATCAGTTCTGTCAGTCAGGGCTGATGGTGCCCGGATGACAGATGGGCAGAGCTTCAGGAAGTTGCAAAGTTGCTGTCCAGAACACCCTTGTCACCTATCCGTCTGGCTGGGGCGGGACCCACTTGTCCACCAGTGCACACCCAAACTGGGGTTAGGCCCTCTCTACCTTGACTTCCCTTACTTTACCAAGCCAGCTGACCTGGGTCCCTGGATACCTAGCACCTGGAGCTGAGGAACAACCTGGAGTCTTGGGAGTCCTGCCAGTAGGACCCCTGCTGCACACATGGAAAATCCAGAATGTTCAGAAATGTCAGTGTATCACGTGATTAGCCCACGTGGCCCTCAACATGATCGGGCCTTTCTTCACCACCTTTGTATACCTGTCCTGCCTCTTTTTTGCTGAAATCATCTGAAACCTTTTTTTTCCAACTTATCATCCTTTCTTGGCAGGTACATAAAACCCAGCAGCTACTTAACCTTCCAGTTGTTGAAACTTCTGAGTTTTTCAGTTGTTTGGTGTGGGTTTTTTGGGGGGTTTTTTTGTTCTTTGGTTTTTTTGTGGTGAGCTGCATCCCCAGCTTTTTTAAGAGTCTAAGTTGTGCAACATGGGCATCTTGCAATTTTCCTGTCTCAGTCTCCCAGGTAGCTGGGATTATAGGGAGTCACAACTGTGCCTTGCTACTTCTGTGTTCTATGGTTAATTTTTAGTACTAATTTGGAAAATGAAAACGTACAGTATTCAACAGTATCACTAGATACTATTGATGAATACATATCATGTCCAGAAAGCTGTGTTAAGTGCTTCCCCACAGAGTCCCCATTTCCTGCTGGTATTGTAATGTGCGACGGGGATCCTTATCACTTTATTGTAGAAGTGATGATACTGAAGGAATTAGTTATAGTACTGGTGTGTTTGTGAATGGGACACATTTATTCAAAAGATACACATTTTAAGATGGGACTTTGTCAGTTTCTCAGTAGCTAGCTGTCTTTCCTCAGGAGTGTGATTTTCCTTTCCTGGAATGTGTAAATGGGATGACAGGCTACAAGCCTACCCTGCAATAAGATAGAAAACTAGGCTGAGGATGTAGCTCAGTGGTAGAGTGCTTGCTCTTACATGTGTGAGGCCGTTGGTTCAGTTCCCAGAATGATAAATAAAGCAAAAAATCAGAAAACTAGAGTGAAAGCTGGTCATTGCATTGCTAATTGTGGCAAGAATTGGAGAGCAGTTCCAGTAGGTTGTAAGAGGAACAGGCTTGGACAGGAATAGCAATTGAATTTCAGGTATTTTGCATTTAAGATCTGGGACATATGTGTCTGAAGTTTAGGAGACAGACCTGGACTGGTGATAGAAATTTGGAAGTTCTGGTATAGAGATGACAAATTAGCTACAAAGCCAGGCAGGCTCACCACCAAAGCACCAAGTACGTATAGCAAAGAGAAAATGACCGAAGACTGAGCCCCAGGGCCATCCAGTTTCAGGGTGATTCAGAGGAGAGAGGCCTGAAGAGGAGGGCGGGGAGGTAAGTGGAGAAGAACGCTGGTTGTGGAGTGCCCACCAGACCTGTGTTCCTCCAGGGCTGTACCTCCTCATTAGGCTTTCTGATGGCTCCTGATGGCGCAGGACAAGCCCAGTATTTTCTCTGTCTTAATATATATGCACGAGCCCTGTGGCAGTGTATGTGACAAGTGTGTTTTCCTTCCATACAATAAGGTGTACAGTGTTGATGGTTAACTTTACCAGTGACCATGAGAAGATCTCGTCCCTGTGTGCCTTTTCCACATCACCCAATTTGGGTCATGGTGCCATTGCAGGGGCCAGTATCATTCAAGGATGTGGCTGTGGACTTCACCCAGGAGGAGTGGCAGCAGCTGGATGCCAATGAGAAGACAACATACAGGGATGTGATGCTGGAGAACTATAGCAACCTTGTCTCTGTGGGTGAGGACAGCTTGCTCTCTCAATTCCTAAAATCCCTGGGATTTGCCTCAGATTTAATGGCTTTAACTTGCAGTTTGATGGGACAAAGGTGAGTGGGGCACCAGGCAGGGTGCTTTGGTGGTCTTGACCTCTCCAGTGAAAGCTTTGATTTTCATCAAGCACCAGGGTACTTATGTAGTACAGTGGCACTTGCCCTGCATGAGGAGACCCTGAAGCCAAGCAGCTAGGCTCAAGTTGTGTTTCATTTCTCATTAACAGGGTATCACATTATCAAACCGGATGTTATCATCAAGTTGGAGCAAGGAGAAGAGCCATGGATAGTAGAAGGAGCATTCCCACCTCAGAGCTACCCAGGTGTGTTAGTGAAGGCAGAGAGGAGAGTGGTAACTGGGGAGTGTTTCTCTTTGGAACTGTGCAATGGTCCCAAATCTTTTGACGTGATTGAAGATAGGTACCTTTATCCTGTAGGTACCTGACTTACTCCGAAGGCATCTTCCCTCCCTATACAAACATGTTTATGGAGCTTTGCCTTGCTTACCACTACCTAGAATCCTTCTTCCTCTTCAACCTTGGGGCTTTGCTCAATCTTCTGGTATTTTCACTAACCCGTTTTCATAGATAGATCCCTTTTGTTTTTAAGTACTTATAAGTCTTATATTTTTAAAAAATGTGGTTTTTATGTTACTACCTTCCTGGGTTTTTTGGTTTTTTGTTTTTCTTTTTTTGAGGTGGGCGAGTTCCTCCTTTACTTTTAAATGCCTCAGACTTGTTACTATGCCCGGTTCCACTTTTTACTTCTCTTTCTTTGAAAGATTCCAAAATCCCCATCCTCTGCCTAAATGAGGAGATTGTGTCCACATTCATTGGCATGTGTGCTTTTACTTCATTTGATGGTACTAGTCTGTCCTGAAATCGAGCCCCCCTGAAGTTTGATGACAGTAATAACTGCGTCTCCCTCTCTTCCTAAGTGCTTATTTTTATCTCATTTTATTCCTAGTGTCTCAAGTAGTGTCCTGTCATCGCAGCTGCTCAGTGGGCATTATATACATAAATGTTTGATTTGTCCTTTCACCTCCTCCAGAAATGTCTTTCAAGAATCTGTTTCTACCTGCTGTTTCATGAGTTCCTCAAAGGGCTTCTCCAATTTTGAGTCTGTTGGGTTTTTGTTCTTATACTGCACACACTGAGCTTGACATCTCTGCCACCATTCTATAGGCACACAGTTTTCTTTGACCACAGAGCTTCTCTTGCTCTCTTACCTGAAAACTGATCATGAACTCTTCCAAATTATAATTACCCAGAACCTTCCTCCCTCCCCTCACTAAATTACAGTAGTCTCTTCTTTCCCTATAATAGCCCCCGTAGCATCAATAAAAATATCCACTGCTTGGCAGGCATTACTGATCTCTACAAGATGAATGGGTTTTGTCTTTTGTGAGATTAGTTTTTTTCCTTCCTGGTACTAGGGATTAAACCCAGGGCCTTCTCACTGAGCTACATCCCCAGCCATATCTCTCACCCAGTCACTAAGTTGCTCAGGCTGGGCTCAAATGTATGATCCTCCTGCTTAGTTTTTCAAGGCTGGGATTAGAGGAACGTGCCACCAGAGGTGTCTTAATCCTTTATATACTCCGTTTCCTTTGAGTTAATGTGATTGAGAACTGTTCTCTGTCAGGCCTGGATTGCTATGAATCCTGAGTGGATTTACAGGGTGTCTTCATCTGAAGTCTCCAATTGATCTTACACTGAGCCTCACAAGACAGGCTCTCCTGTTCATTATGGCCTCCTGAGGGTAAGTTAACTTCTGCATCCCTCAAGGATCATCAAGTAGTAGCCCTGTACTGCTTGAGAGAAGTAATTTCCCCAAACGCTCACCAAACTCATTTGGTGCACACTCCTTAAGTCTTCTCGAGATAGCCATCTCTGTGGCTTCACATGCCGTTGGTGTGGCCTGTGCTTTGCAGACATGTTCTTTAAATCTGAGCTCAAATTGCCAGCCTTTTTGAAGTGGGGTTCCTTCCTGACTCTTAGCATTACTCCACTCTTCTTTCTTTCCACTCCAGTTCAACCTTGGGGCAGAAACCTAAAAGAAATTCCATCTGACCACCTAATCTGTACTCTGATAGGATACAAATTTTGTTTCAGCTTTTTCGCTCTCCTGGATTATAATCCTATAAAAAGAAAATTCATATTCTCTTCCCTCAGTATAGTCACATAGAATACTTGTTTCTTTGACTGAGGAGCCAGGTAGATTGAAGGACTTTCTTGTCCATTCATTCAGCAATATGTGCATAGGCAGTTATTTCTGCATACATATGTCCAAGTTGCATGCCTTTGTACTTTCAAAGTAGTAGAAAAATCCTGTATGATTCAGATTAAGAACAACTTCTCTAATTTCTCTTCAAAGGAAAAAGGAAACAGGCATACTTCTAGGACAGTGGCGGCAAACCTATGGCACGCATGCCACAGTGAGCTGTTTGTATCAGTGGAGGCTCTAAAAGGTTCGCCATTACTGTTCTGGGGGCTAGGTCTTGGCTGAGACAAGGGAACAGAGCTGCATGAAGCAACATAAAACTCAGCATATTACCTGGACTGCTGATGTTCTCATACAAGGCTGAGTCATATCATGCTGAAATAATTTTATGGACAGTGCTTGTTTTCAACTTCAGGGGGAAATGAGTTAAGTAAGAAAGGATTTGGAAGCATGGAAACCCCCTTTATAGATAGGCTTTATGTAGCTAAAGGCAAGAAGTTGACCAAAGGGAGTGAAGTGTAAGAACCAAGGTGTGTGTCGGCAGCACCACAGCAATCTCATCAGGAGGTGGTAGCACCCAAGATGGTGATCTTTCTCTCCCACCTTACTATGACCTGATGAGAATGAACTTCTGTTCACCTTCTCCAAAACCAAGCCCCACTTGGGTGTATCTTATGACCCTCCTTGTCCAACTAATAGCTTGATTTTCCTGGGACAGTAATTTTAATGATGACTCATCCTAGCTCGATGTCATTGTGAATCCAGGTGGTGAAAAGGTATTTTATGTTGGGTTTCCCTCCCCACCCCGCTTTGATTTGTTGGGTTTTGGCAGTAGGTTCAAGGAAGCTGTAGATTTAGGACAATAAGGTTGGTATGGTTTCACTTAGTGTGGATGACACCCACGGCAATAGGCTCAGTCCAGAATTTTTAAGATGAGTAAAAATGAAAGCCACTCATGCGGGAACAGGCTGGGAGATCTGCCTTTACGGTTTGAATACAAACCAGCTCCCATGCAGAATCAGGTGGGGGCGGTATGTTTAGCACAGGAAAAATAATTGTTCAACTTATTAAGCATGTTCTGTTTTTTGCCAAAAGCTATTCTGAGCACCTCACCAACAAGTAATCCCACAAGACCCTGGAGGTCAAGCTCCAGGTGATGGGTAAGATGCCGCTCACAGAGGCTGCTCGTAGCTCACTCGGTCACCTCACCTCACTTCCGCTCCAGTGGCCAAATAGGTACAAAAGGAATTGCATGGGTGGCCTGCTCTCTGGACCACATATACTTCCTGTTGGACTCAGGTGCTCCAAATCTTTCTTCCAAGAGAGGCAGAATTAGAGGGGGAACCCTAGTCATTGGTTCGAAACACGAAGAAATTTAGTTGTCTATTTGTTTGACACTGCTGTGTGGAATGGGAAAGAAGGCAGAGTACTGTGAAAGAGGCAGAAAGGTTAAAGCACTGCCATAAAAATCTCGGCATGAAGTGACAGTGCCTTAGATGGTAACTCAACCCTCCCAGGGAGTTACAAAACAATGTGGAGCCAAGTGTCGCTCACCTCCAGGCCACGCTCTGCTGTACCCTGTGGGTTTGCCCCATCTCTCCTGAGTCCTTTCATTCCTCCCTTCAGCTGTCCACCAGTATCCTCTGTCTACCCCTTGTTGCTTTGTATCTCACCTGCAGGCAGTTTTGGGCAAAATATTACAAAGTAGCAAAGATCAAAGGTGCTGTGTTTGTCCTTTACTACCTTTCCCTGCCACCAGAGGGTTTGTGTGTGTTTTCTTCTGAACAACAGAGTGAGGGGCAAGGCACTGTGAATTCGGTCTGTCCGTGAAGCTAACACCTGCCCTGCAGTGAGATGCTGCGTACCAGTCTCATTCTGTACCTTGAGCAGGAGGATACACCCAAGTTGGTTCATTTTGCCTCTTTTTAGATGATGTCTGGCAAGCTGATGACCTGATGGAGCAAGTCCAGCAAGATGCAGATACATTCTTCATCAATAAAACCCTGGTTCAAGAGAGAGGTAACATTTCTGGTAAAGCTTTTAATGTGGAAATGACCCCTGTTCCTTCAAGAAAAATACTCTCTAAATGTGATGCCTGTGGAAAGAGTTTAACATCTGTTTCAGAATACATTAGTAGTGATGGAAGCTATGCAAAAATGAAACCGGATGAATGTCGTGGGTGTGGGAAATCACTCCCCCACATTAAGCTTGAGAAGACTCATCCAGAAGATGAGAATGGAGGAACTTACGCCGTCAATGAAGAGAGTATTTATCAGAAGGTGCATGTTTTGGAGAAACCTTTTGAATACATCGACTGCCAGAAAGCCTTCCAAAAGGACTCGGTTTTTGTTAATCACATGGAGGAGAAACCCTGTAATTGGAATGAATCCGAAATAGCCTTTCTGCAGATGTCAGACCTCAGTGGCCATCAGAGATCTCCTGTGGACATGAAGCCCTATGAATGCCGGGAATGTGGGAAGTCCTTCTGTAAAAAGTCAAAATTCATCATCCACCAGAGGACTCACACAGGAGAGAAGCCTTACAAATGTAACCAGTGCGGGAAGTCCTTCTGCCAGAAGGGCACACTCACTGTCCACCAGAGGACCCACACAGGGGAGAAGCCCTACGAATGTAACGAATGCGGGAAAAACTTCTACCAGAAGCTGCACCTCATCCAGCACCAGAGAACGCACTCGGGAGAGAAGCCCTATGAGTGCAGCTACTGCGGGAAGTCCTTCTGCCAGAAGACTCACCTTACACAGCACCAGAGAACACACTCGGGGGAGAGGCCTTACGTGTGTCACGACTGTGGCAAGACCTTCTCCCAGAAGTCAGCCCTTAATGACCACCAGAAGATTCACACGGGTGTGAAGCTGTACAAGTGCAGCGAGTGTGGCAAGTGTTTCTGCCGCAAGTCCACACTCACAACCCACCTGAGGACGCACACGGGTGAGAAGCCGTACGAATGCAACGAGTGTGGGAAGTTCTTCTCACGCCTGTCATACCTTACCGTGCACTATCGCACCCACTCTGGGGAGAAGCCCTACGAGTGTGCCGAGTGTGGGAAGACCTTCTACTTGAACTCCGCCCTGTTGCGGCACCAGAGAGTGCACACGGGGGAGAAGCCGTATGAGTGCAGCGAGTGTGGCAAGCTCTTCTCCCAGCTCTCCTACCTCACCATCCACCACCGGACGCACTCCGGAGTGAAGCCCTACGAGTGCAGCGAGTGTGGGAAGACCTTCTACCAGAACTCGGCCCTGTGCAGACACCGCAGGATCCACCGAGGAGAGAAGCCCTACGAGTGCTACATCTGTGGGAAGTTCTTCTCTCAGATGTCCTACCTCACCATCCACCACAGAATCCACTCAGGAGAGAAGCCCTATGAATGCAGCGAGTGTGGGAAAACCTTCTGCCAGAACTCAGCCCTCAACAGACACCAGAGGACGCACACAGGAGAGAAGGCCTATGAGTGCTGCGAATGTGGGAAGTGCTTCTCCCAGATGTCCTATCTCACCATCCATCACCGGATCCATTCTGGAGAGAAGCCCTTTGAATGTAACGAGTGCGGAAAAGCCTTCTCTCGAATGTCGTACCTCACTGTGCACTACAGAACCCATTCAGGAGAGAAACCCTATGAATGTGCTGAGTGTGGGAAGAAATTCTACCACAAGTCAGCGTTCAATAGCCATCAGAGAATCCACAGGAGAGGGAATGTGAATGTAGTTGATGTGGGACAGCTGCTCTGAAGTTAGACCTCAAACACTCCTTTCAGTGTGATGAGCAAGAAACTCCTGCCAGAAGTCAAACACTGTTGTACAGCTGGTGCTCTGTATTCAGGGTTCTCTATCTGGAAGCAACCAATCAAAAATAGGGTAAAAAAACTGTACTTGTACTGAACACATACAGACTTCTCTTGTCATTATTCCCTAAACAATACAGTACAACTATTTGCCTTGTATTAGTTATTGTGAGTAACCCAGATCTGATCTAAAGTATATGGGAAGAATATACCAGTTATATGCAAATACTACACAGTTTTAGCAGAGGGCTTGAGCATCAGCAGATGGTGTCAGAGGTGCAGGTCCTGGAACCAGCCCCCACTCCCACCCTAGCCCCACACAGAAGAGGCGCTACATCTGGGAGCTCACCCAGTCGAATGCAGGTAGGCCCCGTGCATTGGTCATCGGCATCCACAGGGCAGACCACGAGTGACAATACCGTGTGACAAGACCATGTGACTCATTAAATGCCAGACTATATAGGAGGAAAAATATATAAATATTTAGAGAGAATGTGTTTCTGTTACCAAGGATTCAGACTGCTGTGCATATCAGGGAATTCTGTCAGTTTATGGAATGTGGAAACATACTCTTTGGGAAATTGTTAATACTAAAAGACAGTCCTGGTGTAAAAACAAACTTTTGTTAAAAAAAATAATAATAAAAAGAGAAGATACCTGCTGTTAGCAAACATAAACCTGTAAACATAAGATGTAGGGGCTGGGGATTTAGCCCAGTGATTAGAGTGCTTGCCTTGCAAGCACAAGGCCCTGAGTTCGATCCCTGGCACCACAAAAAAAAACAAAACAAAAACAAACAAACATAAGATGTAGAATCATTGGAATAGCTAGGCCAGTCTGTAGCATTAAATTCATATATAAACAGTTCCCAAGGAAGACAGGATGGGGGGATTTTTTTTTTTTTAGTATGTTACATTACAAGAATTGTATATTCAGCATTGTATCCTTATGAATTTGTAACTCATATTGTAAGAATACTCATTCCAAGTAGCACTACCATGTTAATACTTCAGTATGCATTGTCATTGAAATAACATTTGGTAGGTATAACATGTACTTGTATTCTTCCCCAGTATTTATAAATGTGCACTTGATCATTGTTAGTGAACTGCATCATCCATTAAAGAAGCAGTTTTTTAATAGTGTCTTCAACTATAGATGAGTCAGCAAAAGAGATAAATATGTATAAAATAGATTTTTTAAAAATTCTGCATAGATGATTTTAAATTGTTAACCAGGATTCTTCAGGAGTGAGAAATAGCTTTAGTACTTACTGCACTCTGCACAACTAAAAAATGTACCTAAAATATTGCCATTTTTGTTTCTTTAATCTTTTTTTTGGGGGGGGGATGTTTGTGTGTGTGTGTGTGTGTGTGTGTGTGTGTGTGTGTGTGTGTGTGTGTGTGTGTGTAGCACAGGGGCTGAGTAACATCAGAGTTAACTGTTTCCTGATCTGGTGGTGGTTGTGAGCCCTTGCTCTGCTCCTTCCCATCTCTGACGGAAGTGAGGACACATTACCGGAGTTTGTGGCAGACTTTGTTGTGTGACTGCCCCAGTCTCTCTGTCCTTGCTTCGCGGCAGAGTCCGGGTTCTCACTGCTCCTCATGGGACAGCAGGGAAATCCTGGTTAGTCTTGATCAGTAATGATAATCCATCCTCACTGCCAGCAGTTGCTGTCACATGGTCACAGGACCCAAATCTTAGACAAATGAACAGACACCCGATAGGTTGTTTCTGGAAAATTTGCTCAAGGGTTCAAGGACTCAAGCAACGCAAAGCAGGGTCTTTTCGTGAGAATCACCTTACCTGGATGTGGTTCCTGGTACTGTCTTACAGTTTATTCGTGACCGTCACAGAAAGACTGAAGAGTCCGGAACTTGGATAGAGTCACTGAACCACAGAACCAGCCAGCCTTGTGGCCACTTGATGTCTGGACCATTTCTTTTGTGAGAGATTATATTTATTTTTAAGCCAGTTAACTTAGAATGCTCTGTTGCTAATAACTGAAGGCATTCTGAAACAGACTTTCGTAGGACTTATGCAATTCAGAAGTGGACTTTAAGTAAATCACTTATTTTGACGTGTTGATACAGAGATCTTATTTTCTGTAAATCGTGATGTAAATAGTTTGAGCATTGGATATCAGCAGTTAAATGTGTATGCCTCCTTGAACTATCATTGACCTGCAAAATTACATTTTTCTAACGTATAAAATAAATTTTATTAGAAGTAATTTATATTATTTGTGGATTACTGCTGTTAGTTGGCAATATATGGTGTGAGCTAAGGATCTGGTTTTGCTTTTAGATGAATGGCCTTATAGGGTACATTATTTACCCTTTTACACCACTGAGCTGAAATACTGTGTTTTTCATAAATACCACACATGGCTCCTGTTTTTGTTTCTCAGCACTTTTTTTCCCACATTTTGATTGTGATGAACTCACATAACAGTAATTAAAAGTCTGGTTGCTTGTATAGTTGATTGTATAGTTTCGGGTAGGAACCAAAAGTTCAGAGTACATATGTTGAAATGATGTCTACCAAGTTTTCCCCTGCTAGTGTGTTGCAGCTTAGTCACACAATATAGGCTTTAAGAAGAATAAAATGAATACCTGATATTAATACCAGGGCCACATCCTCAGGTCGCGTTTGCCTCTCCTTCTGTCTCTGCATCCTGCCCTGCTGCACCCGGCTGTGCTGTTGGTGAGGCTCTTCCAAGAGGCCTGTATCGAAAGCCAAGTAACAGCCAGCTGTATAGAATGCCTCTTGCTAAACAAAAAGGAGGAAATGCATTTTTAGAACTATGTTGCTTTGTTCTTATCATAGAGATAACTATATCAAAAATAAATTGTTTTCCTTTCATTGAATTTGAAGTCTGTAGCTTGTGCCAGAGTAATGAACTAGCATTGGCCACTGACCTGTTTCTATAACCCTGTACTGAGCAGTCATAAAAGTAACAGCTGTATATACTGGGTGTGGTGGTACATGCCTGTAATCCCAGCTACTTGGGAGGCTGAGGCAGGAGGAGGTGCTGGAATGAGCCACAAGTGTGTCCAGAGAAAGGACATCCCAGGAAGAAGGGACTAAGATTTTATAGCACACCACACTATCATGCAGCCTCCTCATGTCTGCCCTATCCTCCTTCCTTTGCTTTCCTCCCTTTCTCCCCCTCTCCCTCTCCCTCTCCTTTCCTCTCTCTCTCATCTTTCTCCTCCCACCCCTCCCCCATACTGGGGATTGAACCCAGAACCTTTGCACTGAGCTACACCCCCTGCCCTTTTTACAATTTTGTATTTTGAGACAGGGTTGGAGTTGCCAGGCTGGGCTTGAATTTAAGATCCTCCCACCTCAGCCTCCCAGAGTGCTGGAATTATAGGCGTGTCATACTATACCAGCACCCTCACATTTTCCAAAAAGTGTCCTGGTCCACTAGATTAACTCCACGCCCCAGTATCCTGGGTCACTGTGCCCTACCATTGAAAGCAGTGTTCTTGGAGAGAGGGCACCCTCAGTAGAGCTGCCTGGCAGCTGAGGCACCTTCTGGAGGCAGTGCCTGTTGAAACTCAGGACACCTTGCCCCCAGGCGCCCACTGCCTGCACAGGGCACTTCCCCTGTCTTCGGCCAGGTGAGGGCGCCCTCTGCAGTCTCTTTCATAAAGGTGTTTGTGCCACTCGTTCACCTTGCAGCCTCCCACCTCCTAGTACCAGCACGGACAGACTAGGGTTCAACATGTTAATTCTGGGGGAACATGAACATTCAGTCCTTTCAACATTCATCAACAGGAGAATCAAACAAATCAATCATTATACAGTAATGGAATATTATGCAGTTGAACATAATAAACTGGAATTGAATGTTTTAATAAACTTCAAAGTGATACTTTGAAATTAAAACTAGGCACCAGCCTGGAGATTTAGCTCAGTGGTTAGAGTGGTTGCCTAGGAAGCGCAAGGCCCTGAGTTCGATCCCCAGCACCAAAAAAAAAAACTAGGCACCAAAGAATACACATTTGCATTGATATAAGAACATGGCTTCTTGGGGTTGGGGTTTAGCTCAGCAGTGGGCAAGCATAAGGCCCCGAGTTCGATCCCCAGCATCCCCCACCCACCCAAAAAAAGCCTTTTCCACACAAATGCAAGTGGCATAAAGGACACGGATGACACCGATAACAGCAGTCTAGGAAGCATTGTGGCCAGGAGCTGTGGGAAGACCCTGGGGTGTCCCTCTGTTTGGCCTCCCTGAAGAAATAGCCAGGTCAAGGCCTATGGGGTGTCTGGGGAACTGAGGGGTTCTGGAATTGCGCTTTTCCACCCTGTTACATGCAGAGTGATGCGTGATTCCACAAGCAAAGAGGATCGGGGCCAAGGGCTGAGGCATACCAGTTTCACACAAACTCTACAAAAAACCCCAGTGGTATTCTTCATAGAAGTAGGAAAACAATCCTAAAGGTCATACAGAAATCAAAAACACCCTGAATAGGAAAGCAGTACTTAGAAAAAGTTGGCAGCATCACACTTCCTAACTTAAAATTACATTCGTACAAAGCTATAGCAATCAAAACTGGGACAAAAACAGGAGGGCCAGGGGTGTTGCTCAGTGGTAGAGAGCACTTGCCTGGCATGTACAGACCACTGAGTTTGATCCCTGGCTCCAAAAAAGAAAAATACAGAGCCCTGCCGGCTGTGACGGTGCACGCCTGTAATCCCAGCACACTAGAAGGCTGAGGCAGGAGGATCAAAAGTTTGAGCCCAGCTGGGGCAAACTAGTGAGACCCTGTCTCAAAATGTGGAAAATACAGAGTTCAGAAATCCAAACACATTGGTCACACTGAAGAGTCCATAGCTAAATGTGCTGTTAGGAGATTGGGCCTGGTTGTAAGAGGTAAATTACTGGGGCTACGATGTGGAAGGGCTTCTCTCTGTCCCTGGCTCCTCCCTTCTTTCTCTGCTTCCTGGCCACCATGACATGAGGCGCTTCCCTCCATGCAGGCCCTCCCATTGTGCCATTTCTGCCTTGGAGCCAGCCAAGTATGGACAGAAACTGAGCCAAAATAAACCTCTCCTCCTGTAAACTGTGGGTGTCACATATTGTGTCCCAGTAACAAGAAAGAGACTAGGAAATCTCCCAACCACAGCCTGTGTTCCTGGCAGATGCTACTGTATCTCTAATTGCCTGTGATCCACTCTGAGCAGACACCCCGTTGGTGGCCCTCAACAAGCAATACGCAATAGAATTATCTAGAAATTTTTATCTAAAACGTACTGAGACTAGAGGCTCATGAGTTCCAGCCCAGCCTGGGGAGCAGAGCAAGACCTTGTCTCAGACCAAAAAAAATCCAATTTTTAAATAAAATTTTAAAAACAAGGTATAGACTGTTACAAGCCCATGTCAACCTGTATGCCCTGTGAACCAGTATCTAAGCAATGTGATAAGGACCTGGATTTAAGACATGCCTTCTGAATAAACCTACCTGCGGTATAATAGGATAACATCAGTTGTGTATTACACACGGAAGAGTGAAAAAGAGTCTCGGTGGTGCCAAAAGCCTCCAGTCATAACCACATGCTCTCGGGTACCGCAGGACATGGTCAAGTCTGAGTTTCTTGTAGCACAGTCACCAGATGAAATGGAAATTCTACAGAGGAGAGATTAACATTGACTAAAACAGTTAAGAAGTCCTTCAAAACAGAAGTGAAAACTTTAGCACATAGATTTTGTGTGAAAATAACCCCTCAAGTATCGACTGCATGCCAGGCAGTCCTGAACCCTTCTTACAGATGGAGCCAGGCAAACTTCAAGAAGAAGAGGAGGAGCAGAGGGAAGAGGTACGAGTAATATTGAGGACGCTAAAGCTGGTGTGGTGGCGCACGCCTGTAATCCCAGCACTCAGGAGGCTGAGGCAGGAGGATAGCCTGAGCTACATAGCAAGTTCAAGGCCAGCCTGAACCACCTGTTTCAAAAAAAGAAAACAAATAAAGGAAACTGGATCAAATGGAACTTAGCCTGAGTTTTTGAGCAACAACAATAAACAAATGTGACCTGGAATGTTCATTTTAAGAAGTGTTTTAAGTAATTCAGGGAAACTTTAGGTTTATAGGTTAATGTCAAGACAAAACAGAAGCTTTAGCTTTAAAATATATAAAACATAAATATAGTGGTCATTCAGGATGCCCCAGGGATACCAAAATCCACAGGTGCTTGTCTCTTAGATAAAGTAGCATTATATTTGCATATAATCTATGCATCTACTCCTATATACTTTAAATCATCTCCCAATTACTTATAATACCTAGTGTAATGTAAATGCTATATAAATAGTTGCTATACTGGATTGTTTACAGAGTAGTGACAAGAAAAAGTCAGTGTACGTTAAGTACAATGCAGTTTTTTCCATTCATTTCCAAGCCGTGGTTGGTTGAACCTGGAGACACAGGACCTGCAGGTGCAGAGGCCCAGGGGTACTCAGGATTAGGAGTGGAGCTGTGAAGGCACAGGAGGATAAGGTTCTGGTTCTGAGAGCGATCATTAGAAAGTAAAAATAAATGCGACAGAAGAGTCCTCAAAGGAAAATAAAGAAATATGAGGCACTCTGGAGAGAGATCGGGATCATCACCAGTGAGTCTGAAGTCTGTCAGCGCAAGATAAATGATGCAGTAGAAATAAGAAATGTGAGCAGACCGACTGGGAGGAGATAATGTGAAGGTCAGCTTTCGTCCTTTTGACCATGAAGGACTAAAATGGTCCCAGAAAAACAAAAGAATGCAGATGAGCCAAAGTGGAGGAGGGAGCTGGATTTGCTTTTTTGTCTGGCTGCTTATATTTTTTATTTGTTTGCAGTATTGGAAACAGCCCTGGGCCTTTACAATGCTCTGCATCCCCAGCCCGTTTTTTTATGTTGAGACAGGGTCTCACTAAATCACTAAATTGCCCAGGCAGGGCTCAAACTTGCAGGGCTCAGCCTCCCAGAGTGCTGGGATTACCACCACATACCACCACACCCTGCTCAGGTGGTGTTTTAGATACTTTTCTCATTGGTGAGACAAAATACACGACACCCAAAATTAAAGGAGAGGTTTACCATAGCTCACAGTTTGTAGAAGTTTCAATCTGTAAGTGGCTGGCTCCAAGGCAGGGTGGCATGGCAGAGGGGCATCGTAGCGGAGAAAGAGTTCATGGCAGGCAGAAGGCAGCAGAGCAGTGAAGTAGCAAGTGACAAGCCACAGGCAACCACAGCGGCCCTCTTTCCATCTCTTATATTCTGTCCATGCTGCCCTCCCTTAGGGCAGGTAGCGCTCACACCCAGGCTGGAGCAGCCTTAACTCTAGCATCACACTGTGAATCAGTCCCCAGTCTCACACACTCTAGATCCAGCCACTTCTGAAAAGCCCCACCTATGACCACATGAGGCTCTAGGGGGACATCTACACTCAAGCCGTAACAGGAGGCTGCTGCTGAAGTACCAAGCAAAAAGCCGAAGCCTCAGGAACAATGAGGAGCTGGGGAATGTTCTCAATAGATATCCAAAGACTGGCCTGAGGGGCTCTCCCCAGACGAACGAACGTGTGATCACATGACCAAGACTGCTTGGTACTGTATTTTGTGTTGCCAAATTTGAAGCATAAAATATTCTATGTGAAAAGTAAAAACTACTGTGTATTTGTGTGCTTCTTGGGAAAGTCCTTTCCTGCTCCAAGGTCACAGATATATCCTCCAGTGTCTATAATTAGGACTATGCTTTTTCTATTGTTTATATGTATGGGTGTGTATATATTTTATATATATATATTTTTTTTTTTTGGGTGCTGGGGATCGAACTCAGGGCCTTGCGGTTGCTATGCAAGCACTCTAACCACTGAGCCAAATCCCTAGCCAATGTTTTCATATTTTTCACTGTTCAATGGATTTCTGAATGTTAAAAGAAATGCTTTCACCCACATGGGTAATTAATTTTCTCAATACCACTTACTATGTAATCACACTGTTGGAGTTCAGCTCATGTACCTGCTTCCAGTTCAGTGTGGAGCTGGCTGGGCTTGTCACTCTGCCCTTCACTGCAGGCAGGTAAGCAGCAGCAGCCTGGGGGAGGCAGCCCCAGCCTCAGTCTGCTGAGCCTCAGAAGTGCCTTGGTTGGCTGCACTTTACACTATACACATGCATATATTTTATAGCTAAAAATGCTAAAAGCTGAAGTCCCTGATGTTCTAATGCAGTGGGTTCTGACTGTCACAACTTTTTCCTTTGGGCCTGCAACCCAAAGGAGTTAGGAGCCCTTTCTTCTGATGCCCTTCACCTGGCAGTCCTGAGGGCTGAATGGAGATGCTTTTCTTGAGAGGCTACCAAAGCTAAGGACCCGGCCAGGGAAGAACTAGCCCAAGCTTCAGAGCACTGACTTGACCAGGATGACGTGGGCTGGGTGTCGCTCAGCCGGCCCCCAGGCACTCAGAACCAGCATGTGCCTCCCGACACCTCCATGTTGTGCCTGCTTTCTGCTATGTGAATGTCACTCTGTTCTCATCTTACTGTGAGAATGCGTTTTATTTTGTCACCTGGACACTGCAGATACTCCTAATGAAGCCTGATGCTTCCCTCTTCCCTGTGACAGCCAGACAGGTGCGATTTGACTGACAGCCCGTGTGCCCCTTCCTCCTGATGCCCAGGGCAATGAGCTCCAACGTCTTCCCGCCTCCTTTGGGCTGCCTAGCAGCCACCCTCTGGCCCACCCCTGGACCCCATTACTGCATCCCTGACAGGAGCCACGATACCTCTCTACCACTCTGGGCCTCTCACATACTGCTGCTGTGGCACATCTGACAGGACAAAGATCAGGGAAGGACCATCACCCTGTCCCTAAACCACAGTGGGCCATGGCGAACACTGCCGTCCCTCTTGGAGCTGCCGCTCCTTGCAAGCGGTGGCAGTCACGACTTCAGCCAGCCATTTCTGTGAAAACAGCAGCAGCTCTTAACTGAGCATCCACTTCGTCCCTGAGTTCAGTCAACCTGCTGGATGCCACACCGGAGATACTTGCCTTGACCGCAGCAGGCTTGAAACAGATCTATTCCGGATGACTGTCCTGCAGCCTCTCCAGATGACCCCACTCCCGTCACCACTCTAAAAGCCCCCCGGTAGGTCAATGAAGTGCAGGAGACTGCTCCTCTCTATAAGGAGTGTTCCTCCCTCCAGGCTCTGCAGCAGTGCAGGCACAGCCCCCCAAAAAAAGAAAAGGAAAGGGGCCATTCTTAAAAGGTGAATGTGTTCGACTGCCCAGCAAAGCCCAGCACTCTAGTGAAGAATGGCCCGAGATATCCGCTGGGCTCTACTGCGTGGAGTTGCTTGCAGCTTATTAGGTACGAGGCAGGTGGCAGGGAAGAAGTGAGACTTCACACAGTGGACTAAAATGTAATCTTTCTGTTACTTCACAATGTCTGTCCCCCTCTCACGAACACAGAAACATTCAGAACAGAAATGATCACACGAAGAACCACATCTCAGAAGATGAAGTGCAACACCTTCATGAAAACTGATGGGGGGGTTAATATTTTTTTCTACATCTGTTTTACTACCAATAATGTAACCCTCAGAGGGAAAGAATCCACACAGAGCTTTGGGAAATGGCATAGATGCTTCAAACATGTATGTTAAGAAAAAAACAACAAAAAACAAAACTCTCCTGAGCCACGTGCAGTGGCCCATTCCTATAATTCCTACTCCAGCCTACTCCAGAGGCTGAGGCAGGAGGATTGCTTGAGCCCAGGAGTTCGAGCTTGGTCTGGGCAAAATATTGAGATCCGGTCACAAAAACATAAATTTTACGTCTAACTTGACCACAGTTTCTCAAAAACATCTTTTAATTGAAAAGGTGTTCCAATTTGTGTCGACGCCCTTACAGGAGGTCTGACTTCTATTCATGACATACTGACTCTCAACACTGCCCATCTGAGAACTCCCTTACGAGCCCCGCCAGGTTCTTTCAAAAGACACAAAAACAGACAACTGCAAACATCCCTAGCTCTGTACCTTGTACGGTCAGGCAAGACAGAGACCCTGCATCTCCAAGGCCAGACATGGGCTGCACCAGGCTAAAAGCTGCCCAGTGTCTGGAGAGACTTGGAAGCAAAGGAAGGAAGGAGACAGGGGTGCTGGTTAGAGAAAGCTGAAGACACCAGCTTTCCTCCAGTGATGTCCTCCACGGCCCACCGCGGAGGTTGCTTTTCACACCTCTGCGTCCTTTGCTCTGCAGAGTGACTCAATCCCCTAGGGCTTCCGAGTGTGATAGAATCCCTGAGCCTCAGCCCCGGGCTGTAAGCTCCTTTCCTAGGGGTCCTCGACCTCTTCTTTGAAGCTCTGGCAGATCGCAGTCAGAGATTTAGGGGAGGCCTCGCCTTGCTGCTGGAGAGCTGCTGTACTCAGCAGAGCTCTGACCTGCGCGCGCCTTTGCGCACAGAGCCCGCGGACCTCGGCAGGCCCCGCCCAAGACCTGGAGCTCCGCCCCCTGCCCCTCCATAGCTCCTCCCCTTCAAGCCCTGGGCTTCACCTTCCCTTGCACATCACCCTGTCACCCCTTGCAGACAGCAATTCAGCCTTCCCTTATATCTCACCATCCCCACCACTCCTTTCCCCCACATCTCCTCCATCCTCCTCCCATGCTTAAGAAAAATGGAACCAAACAAGCCCAGCCAGGCAATTTTTTTTTTAAATGCTGTACTGGAGATTGAACCCAGAGCTTTTACACTGAGCCACATCCCCAACCTCGCTCACCGCCACCATCACCGCCGCCTCTTGTCGAGCTGCCAAACGGGTGCAAACCACAGGTGAACCTACCTGCTGGTGAGTTCTGTATACAGAAAGTGGCACCTGGATGGTTCCCGGCTGTCCTCCCCAGGAAGCGTCTCAGCACCCGCGCAATGCTGGGATTCTGGGAGTGTGGTCAAACCCCTTGGGGAACCACAGACCGGGATGGAACCAGAGCACGGCCGTCCTCCTAGACATTGTCAGCTACTTCATCGGGGGCTCTCCGAATGTCCTGGACTCTTGGAGTACAATCACCCACAGATGCTTTTTTAAAAATTGAGGTACTATTTACATAAGTCATTGAAAACTTTACAGTTCAGCTCATTTTGTACCCTAACGATGTTATGCAATCATTACCTCCATCTAGTTCCAACTCTTTTTTTCTTCCCCCATAACTGGGGATTGAACCTAAAGCCTTTGTATTGGGCTGCAGCCCAGGCCTTTAAAAAATTTTTTTTGAGGCAGAATATCGCTGAGTCGTCAAGCTGCCCAGGCCGGGCTCGAACTTGCAAACCTCCTTCAGCCTCCCAGAGTGCCGGATGACAGGTATGTGCCACCAATGCCTGGCTTGTTCCAAAGCATTTTCCTCACCACCAAAGAAGCCCTGTGCCATTAAGCAGTCACTCCCTGTCCTGTCTCCCTCTGCACTTGGCAAGAACTGGTGTACTTTCTCCCTCTGCGGACTGGCCTGTTCTGAACATTTCATTTCCGCAGAGTCACACAATAAGTGACAATTGGTGCCCGGCAGTTACTTACCTAGGATGGTGCTTTCAAAGTTCACTCTCGCCAGGGCTTGTACCAGTATCTTCTATTTGCAGTTGAATAACATTCCATTTATGCATCCTGCTGCTGGTGGGCCTTTGGCCCGTTGCCTTCTTTAGCCACTTTGAATATCTCTGTACGGGTACGAGGCTTGAGCATCTGTTGCAAGCCTTGGAGTTAGATGTCTGGGAGAACTGCTGGGTCATATAGTAATCCTGCTTAAATTAGCGAGGAACTGCCTGTCAACCTAAATTAAAAATAGAGTGTGCCACCTTTCTTTTTCTTTCCTCTCCCTTTTTCTCCTTTTGTGTGTGTGTGGTACTGGAGAGTGAACCCAGTGCCTTTGCACTGAGATGCATCCCAAGCTATTTTTATATTTTATTTGAGACAGGGTCTTCATAAATTGCTAAATTGCCCAGGCTGGGTTCAAACTTTCAATCCACCTGCCTCAGCTTCCCAGGATGCTGCAACTGCAAACGTGTGCACCGCACCTGGCTGTGTGGAGTTACTTGTTGAAGGCAGGGAAGGAAACCCCTTCTCACTTGTCTCCAGTGTGCCCTCCTGTGCTGCTGTGACTGGGAAGTTAAGTCCTATGTCTCCCAGACTCCCTGTTATAGGGCCCTGGCTTCCAGGCAGGCTTAGCCAGTTAGCAGCACTGTATACAATTTGGGAGAGATGAAGGACAGAGACGTCCCTGGGGCTTCGAGCCCTGTGCTGGCAGTTCAGATAGGAGACACTGGATTCCTTGCAGACTGTCCAGTGTCCAGCCACCAGCTCCACAGATAAGCATGACAAGTAGAAACAGACCAAGTCCACATCGTGGTCCCCTATGTTTGCCATCCTCACTTGGAAAGAACTTAGGACCTAAGATTCAGCATCTTGGCAGAGTGGCTCAGGAGGGCACAGCACTCTCTGATGATTTTTCTGTGAACTGTGCTGAGGCCACACACCTGGCCCTCTATGGCCCAGCTGCTCACCTGAAAGGGAATCTTTGAAGGGATGAGCACTACAGCCAAGTCCTTGTGGATTTGACAGTTTAGAGTCATGTGATAGCTTTTTGTCACTGTAGCAAAATACCTGAGATAGTTAATTTGTATGAGAAAAAGGTTAGCAGGGCATGGTGGCACACACTTGTAATCCTAGCTCGCTGGGAGGCTGAGGCAGGGGAATCATTCATTTGAGCCCAACCTGGGCAATTTAGCCAGACCGTTTCTCAAAATAAAACATTAATAAAAAGGGCTAGGGATGTAGTTCAGTGTGATGGCTCTTGGTTCAATTCCCTGTACTGCCTGGAAGAAAAAAAAAATCAAGATGCCCACTCATTGTGATGTTTTGTAGCTAGATGTCCCCCAAAGCCTCATCTCCATAGGTGGGGCTATGGGGAGGTGACTGGAAATGGGGGCGTGATACTCATCTGTGGATTAGTCTACTGATGGGTTTAGAGCCAAATGTGATGTTGGGATGTGAAGCCCAGTGGGGGGAGGCCACAGGGGTGTGGCCTGGAAGGGTTTCTCTTCCTGAGCCCCCTTTTTATCTGCTTCCTGTAGCCGTGCCATGAGCCACTTCTCCTCTACCACTGCCTTGGAATCAGCCAACTATGGACTAAAACTTCTACAAACTGCGAGCCAAAATAAACCTCTCTTTCTTTAATTTGGGTGTTGGGTATTTTGTCCCTGTGATGAGAAAAGTGACTAAGACACTCGCCGAGACCAGCCTGTCTCAGCATGCTTTTTCCTAATCCAGCCTGGTGTGAATGGAAAAGAGCCACAGCTCACACAGCCAGGTGAAGGACTCCAGGTCAAACTCATCCCAAACTCATCCCCAGCTGCTACTGGGGTACAGTGGATGTTACAGTGTTTGACTCTCCAGGGTCCCTTTTCATAGGTGCTAATGAAAGGCAGTGTCCTCATCCCACTCTGGATCCCAAGAGAGTCAGGAATTCCCCACCTTCTGGCAGCTGGGAAATGTGCCCACATCCCAGGCTCAGCCAATCGGATGTTTCTGCCTGGGACTTCGCGTCTCAGACAGCAGTGCAAAGGGTCAGGGGAGAAGGAGTCCTGCGAGCAACAGCTGGCGTCCAGGCGCACACATGTTATTGGGCATCAGCTGGGCACAGCCAGGTGGTCCTAACAGGGCCGTTCCTGGGGCAAAACTGTGGCCGTGTCCCCACTGCCCAACCCACCTTGGATTTGGCTCCATTTGGAAGACTGCACCGATGGCGTGAGTTGCACTGACTCCTCCCTGGAATTCCTTTTCTGTCTAAATTAGCCCAGATTAGGTTTTCCTTCTGCTCCCAAACTCCAGCCTAATTCAGGAGAATGACTGTGTCGGGGGCAAAACACTCCAGTCACTGTATCACTGCTTCCTCCACATGCATTCACAGAGAGCAAAAAGGAGGTCATAAAAATGACATAGAAGCCGAGCACAGCCATACACATCTGTAACCCCAGCACTCAGAGGCTGAGGCAGGATTCTAAATTCCAGTCCAGTCTGGGCAATTTAGTGACTCAGCGAGACGGTGTTTCAAGATAAATAAAATGGGCTGGGCAGGAAAGCATAGCAAGTTTGTATTCAGCACTAGTGCAGCCACATAGCAGTGGAAGATAAAAATTTTAAGTAATTACAAGAAAGAGCTAGAGTCTAAAAGTAAAGCAAACATTTTGGGAGACCACAGCTGAGCAGTAGCAGTGGGAAAGGTCGGAACGGAAGGCCTCACTGGCTCCATCCAGGTCTGGGCGGAAGCTGTGATGGCTGGGAGCTTGGTTCTCGGTAGTGAAAGGACACAGTGAGGGATACTGGGGGGAGGAAGGGCCCAAGGCAGACTTGCTGGGGGACACAGCTGGGGAGAGGCACCGCCCACCATGGCTGGACACTGAGGTTTCCAGGGATCTGCAGACCTTGGCAGGTAGCTGGAGCCCGAAAGCCAGCTTCCCAATGGGGACTAGTCTGTGGTGTGCAGCCTCCTCCCCAAGGAGCAATGTAGCCACACTGCTTAGTCACAAGACAGGCTTCCAGGGATTGATGGACAGGGAGAGGGGGGACGAAACCCAAACAAAATGACACATAATGTCTAGAATTTGCCTCAAAATAATGGGGGCCCTGGGAGAGTAAGTGGGATACAGATGAAGTAAATTTAACAAGTTGCCTTTTTTTCTCAGTACTGGAGATTAAACCCAGGACCTTCAAACTGAGCTACGCCCTCAGCCCTTTATTTTTTATATTGAGAAGGGTCTCACTGTGTCACTAAGTTGCCCACGTTGGGCTTGAACTTGTAATCTTCCTGCCTCAGCCGCCCAGAGTGCTGGGATCCAGCTAAACTGTCAATTCTTGAAGACAGGTGATGGATACAAAGGATTCCATAAACAGTTCTTTGGAATTTAGTATATGTTTGAAGGTTTTCATAATAAACTGCAAAATAAAAAGAAAATTTCCCTAAGATCATTACTAATGAAGAATGTGATGTCAGTTTTATTCTTGTTCTGCTACAGTTGGCTGATTTTGCCCTCTCTGGGAGCTTTTATAATCTTCTCTCCTGGATTCTGGATTTTCAAGAGGATGCATCTAAGAAGGATCCTCCGGCCTGCTCAGCCCTTGATGGGCCCTTTCATCCTGCAGCCCCTTGTCCAGGAATGCTGGGGAGTGCTCTTCAGTCAAAGTAATGGCTGATTCATTGTGTCAACTTGTAAGAGCAGCTTAACTAAATTGGCTTAGCAATTCTACACCCTGGGTGTAGAAAATCCAACCTAGGGCAGCCCATTCTCTAGATGGTAGAAAGGGGAAATGAAGAGGGATATACCCGCCCGGTTTCTTTGGATCGGCTTCATTTCCTTTGGAGGAACTCCAGACCTTCACCTGGATACTTTGCACCTCTAGACCTTCGCCTGGATCCTTCAGACCTCCAGATGGACCCTCTGCACGCTTCCACGTCTGACTTGTAGGAAGCCCGAGGAAGCCCATTTGTAAGCTCTCACATATTCATACGTCTACCACTGTATCCATTTCTCTAGCGAATACTAATACAGTCAATTACTTCTGTTAACTGCCCAACCTTCAGTTTCTCTTTCCTTTTCTCCTGGAATTCCTATCAGCTGAGTGTGGAGATTTTTGTATTGCTCTTCTGGTCATTATTTCTGCCTTTTTCCCCTCTATATTCTAAGAGATAAATTTTACCCTCTAGTCTTTTGGGGGGGACATTATATTTAATTTCCAAGGTTTTTTCTCGTCCTGATTTTTTTCCCCCCAACATCTAGTTTTTTTATACAAGCAAGGTCTCCATGAACCATGGAAGATCCTAATTTTTAAATCTCTAGAGTTCTGCTTCTTGAATTACCTGTTTTGCGTCACCATTTTTCTGTGTCCTTTGCTGGTTCCCTTCTGTCTAGCAGGCTTCCTTCAACTATGAGGTGGTCTGAGGTTGGCTTTTCCTTGGTTAATTTAAGGGGCGGGTCCCACTTGGAAGGGGGCTGGAAGAGCTGCAGGGTAGAGAAATTCAAACTGTGGCTTCTACTCTGCTCATCCTGACTTACAGGCTTTATTTGAAAGATGAAATAACTGAGGTGAATAAGTAATGCAATAAAAGTAAATACTGTATTTGTGTGTGCAGCTGTGCACTACGAAAAATTATGTAAAATGTTGCACTGAATCACTAGTCCGGCTTTCAAAGTTAGAGGATTAGAATGGTTTTTGGTTGTTTTGCACATGTAGTTTTTTGGCATAGGGATTGGATCTAGGGCCTTTGCACAGAGCTACCTATTCAATTCGTTTTGTTTGGGCTTTGGTTTTTCAGACAGGCTCTCACTAAGTCGCTAAGCAGCCCAGGTTGGGCTGGAACTTGGACTCCTCAGCTTCTCGGATGGGAGTCGCAGGCCTGGGCCATTATGCCCAGCTGAGGGCTAGCAAGTTTTAGTGGGCTTGTCTGTGAAGCCATTAAACATGTCTCCCAGGCTGGCCACATTGGAGCCCTGTGCTGTATTCAGTCTCCTTAGGGAGGTTCCGGGATTTTGCTGAGGTAACAAAGAAACCAGCAGAAGGAAATATAACCTCCTACTGTCTTTACTGAGGGGGGGTGCTGAGCCACAGGAGGGGCCACATAGGCAGGGGCAGACAGGAACACAGAAATAGTGAGAGCAACAGCAGAGAGACACTAATTCAGACCAGGTAGCTTTTACGTAGCAGCTATAGAAATACCTAAGCAAAGACCGTGAGTTTTATAAATAACCAATTTATGTGTTAAAAAGAAATAAGACAGGGGCTGGGGATTTAGCTTAGTGGTTAGAGTGCTTGCCTTGCAAGCACAAGGCCCTGAGTTCAATCCCCAGCACCAAAAAAAAAAAAAAAAAAAAAAAAAAAAAAAAAAAAAAAAAAAGAGAGAGAAAAGCAAGCCACTCACCTCTCTAAAATGAACAAATAGTAAAATAAGTGTTGACACCCAGCACTGGTGAGGCTATTGGTCCACTAGCATTTTCTCACTGCACTGGTTTGCTGGACTTGTTTTTTTGTTTTGTTTTGTTTCATATTTGAGACAGTGTGGTCTTGCTGTGTAGCCCATGCTGAACTCAAAGTCTAGTCCCTCCTGCCTCAGCCTCCTGAAGGCTGGGATTACAGCCGTGTGCCTTCTAGTTGCCCTTTCTCACTGGCAAAAACTTCAATATACATGCCTTTTTGCCTAGCACACCACTCTAGGGTTTAACCTCACAGAAACAGATATCTTAAAATTCTACATAACCACACAAAGATGTATGTAAAATAATCTACACCGCAGCACTGAAGTAGTGATAGCTGGGAACTCCCCAATATCATAAATCGAAGTGCAGTTACATAAATTACAGTACATCTACAAGATGCAATGCCAGGATGGAAGGGTTAAGACAAAGAGGCCACTCTGGCACAGAAGAATGACTGTGATAGATATTTAAACAAGAAAAGCAATGTGTAAAGTATGTTCCTCATTTTAAACCATTTCCAGACGCAGAGAAGTGTGCCTGGTGCACATTTCTGGATGCTGGATGTGCCGGGGCTCATTAGGAGATGAAGTTTACTTGCATGTGTTTTTACTGTTGGAATTTTTACACAAACATGTATTTTATAATTGGGGGGGGAACAAGGAACATAAAGCCTTATTTAGTAGATACAACCCAAAATTTGAAAGCTCTTTATTCCATACGTACTCAACTGGAGAATGAAAGAAGACAAGGAAATGTTTGAAGAGATAAAGTAGAGAAGGAATCAGAAAAGGAAGGACACTGAAGAAATACAGGCGAGAGAGAAACAGACGACTGAGGTGGGTGGAAGAGGGACTCATGCCTGCGACTTGCCAAGTGTTCCCTTCGGGGGATCACATTTCACAGCCCACTAGCTTTCACTCCTCTTGGTAGTAGAGGGTATCTGTTTTTTTCCTATGGTCATAAGATTGGGGGTTCCCCCACTGCCCTAAAAAAAAGTGTTTGGCAGGACAATAGTGAGCCCTATCAGGGACTCAATCAGCTTCGCTGTGTGGACTTTTAAGATTTATGAGGCCGTCCGTTTCCAACTAGGTCTTACTATTCATCCACCACCCAAAGCCTGTTTCGCTTTTTTTTTTTAATTGAAATATTAGGTTGCTATGAAGTCTCCAGATCACATTTGTAGGAAAATTTACTTCATGGTTGTATTTTTCAAATTCACATGGAAAGCATTTGAGTCAGATCTGACTGCAGAGATACTGTATGGTTAAAAAAAAAAGTCAAGTCCATTTAAAGGAGAATGTTCTGGGATCCTGGGGATGCACCCTGGGGTGGCACAGAGTAGGTAAGCCCTGGATAAATTCACATCATGGGCACCTGAAGAGAGGCTCATGTATACGTTAGGATCATTGGGAAGGAAATCTGGGCCCTCTTTGGCCACCAGAAAGTTGGCCAAAACAATCCCAAACACAGTCACATAGGAGGAAATATTACACGCATGTAGCTGTGTTGGGGTAGCCCAGCACGACCTGGTGGGCACATTCATCCTGAGCTGACTCTTCATGGGTCATCCTGCAACCACTGCATGTTTCTTCAAACTAAATGTGCCAGGTGTAGTGGTGAATACCTGCAGTCCCAGCACTCCAGGAGGCTGAGGCAGGAGGATCATCATGAGTTCAAGGCCAGCCTGAACTATATAGCAAGACTCTATCTCAAAAAAAGAAAGAAAACTCAAAATGTGTTTGCTCAAACAAGATGGGCCTGAAGCCTTGCAGAGGCTCCCTGCTGGTCACCAAAGAGAGGAAAGAGCACAGAATCCAGTCGGAAAGCTCATTTTTCCACTCTTTATTAAAGCTAGGTCCTCCTGCTGACCAATGCAGGACAGGGCAGAAGCAGCTGGGGCCCAGGAGGAACTGGAATAAATGGTGCCAGACATGGGCCATGGAGGGCAATGCCTGAGAGGCCCAAACCACCCACGTGCCCCAGCCTTTGGCCCTTTTGGAGGCTTGTATTCCGGGAGACACAGGCAGGGGAGACACCTGAGACAGGGAGGCCACAGCCCAGCACTCCCAATGCCTTCTTGGACCTCTGCCTTCTCCACCAGCCCAGCCTGCAACCTCACCCAGCCAGGCCGGCTCTCACTGCCGCTACCCAGGCCCTCCTCCCACCCATCCGCTACCTTGCCTCCTACCCACCCAGCCCCTAGCAGCCTGGCTGCTGGCCCTCAGCCCCACGGCCAGGTCTACACTAAAACAGAAGGAATTAGGTCTAAAAGGGAATGCAGGTGCTTCAAAATCTCAGTTCTCCAGTCCCAGCCCCAGTCACACTGGCCCCAAAAGCAAGAAGGGAGACGGCCTCTCATGAGCCATGCTCTAGCTCAGTGATGGCAAACCTTTTAGTTTTCAATGATACACAGCCTGCTGTAGCACACCTGCCATAGCTTCACCATTACTGCCCTCACAGCTGGGCGTGGCTCCCAACAACCCTATCTGGAGGTGGGATGTCCACCCACAAGGATCTGGCATAGTTGGGTCTTAACAGCTCAAGTGCCAGCCCCTCTAGTGTGGGCAGCCACTGTGTGAACAACCGGATCCTCAGTGCCACCAATGACCCACATGAATGGGAATCTAGACAGAAACACGTGCTTTTAGTGTAGAATAATGGCAGAAGCAGAGTTAAAGGGACCTGTGGAAGTTCTCAGGCCCTTATCACGGGACTTGGGGAAAAACCCGTGGCCCAACCTCAGGACTTTACACTACTTGAGCAGTGTGCAGGGCTCCACGTGCCTACCTGCTCTCGGAGAGGCTGCAGACCAGGGGACTAGAAGTTAAGGGTTAGTGAACACGCCGACTCCAGCTGCCAGAGATGGGGTGGGGGGGCAAAGGACTTAAAAGGGAAGCTGAGGGCAAAAATCGACCCTCCTAGCTAGAGCCGGCCCATCTCAGTGGTGAGGGAAGGGGCAGCGCAGACAGGCTTCAAACGCCCTGGGGACCCTGTGAGACCTGCAACCCGTCCACCCAGGCCACAGATCTGGTTTCTGGCTTTTTCTCCTCTTCCCCCGACATTCTTCAGGCCTTACAAAAGATGGAAATAAACATCCACAGTCCACAATCAGAATAAAAGCTTTCCCATTGTCATTTCCATCTCCTGGGATAGGGAGGAACCCCGTCCTCTGGAAACCTATACGCCTCCCCCTTGCCACGAGTTCTTATAACTTCCCACACTCCAATGCCCAGCAGATCCCTGAATCGCCCACTGATGAACGGGAAGAACTCATCAGCCAGACCCACAGGTGACCCAGAGATCAGCGATGACCCATCCGAGCAGCTGGCTGCTCGACCCTCAGCCACCCCACCCTCCCCTTACTGTCGAACCTGGCTGCAAACTCCTAAGTCGCTTGTTATCTGGGTCACCCAAATCGAAATTGGAATAAAATAAATAGCCTCGCCCACCATCCCAACCGCTCCGCTTCGCAGCTCAGACCCAGGGATGCCGCAGTTGGGGTGGCCCACCCCACGCGATGTTCCGCTCTCCCGAGCGCCCCCTACACCGCTTCTAGAGCTGGGGCCCGGTGGGAGGGGATCCCGAGACAGGGGGCAGGGAGCAGTGCGCGGGAAAGGCACTGCGCCCAGGACTGGGACCCTCAACGCCCGGAGGCCAGAGGAGCACGGCGTGGGGTCGGTGGTCTAGCTCTCCTCATAGGCGGCCGAGGGCCCGGCAAACGCGGCCTCGGAGCCAAAGCTCGTCCCGCCCGCGAACTCCAGCAGAGTGTTCCCGCACTCCCCTGGCGCGGAGCCGGCGCTCGGCTGCCCCCTGGCGGGCGCCTCGGCCTTCAGCGCGGAGGTGGCAGCCGTCCCCGCCTGCCCGGGCGCGCCCGCCGCGCCACGGTGCGTCTTCATGTGCGTGAGCAGGTGCGAGCTCTGCGAGAAGCGGCGGCCGCAGTGCGCGCACGCGTAGGGCCGCTCGCCCGTGTGCGTGCGCTGGTGCGTCACGAGCACCGAGCGCTGCGAGAAGCGTTTGCCGCACTCGGGGCACGGGAAGGGCCTCTCGCCCGTGTGGCCGCGCCGATGCTTGGCCAGGTTGGAGCGCTGCGCGAAGCCGCGGCCGCAGTCGGCGCAGCGGAAGGGCTTCTCGCCCGTGTGCGTGCGCCGGTGCCGCTTGAAGTCCGAGCTGTGGCCGAAGCCCTTGCCGCAGTCCGGGCAGCGGTGCGGCTTCTCCTCGGCGTGCGCCCACTGGTGCCGCGTCAGCGCCGCGCTCTGCCCAAAGCGGCGGCCGCACTCACCGCACGCGTAGGGCCGCTCGCCCGTGTGCGCGCGCCCGTGCGCCGTCAGGTGAGCGCGGCGGCTGAAGCCAGCGCCGCACACACCGCACACGAACGGCTTCTCGCCCGTGTGGCCGCGCACGTGCGCCGCCAGGTGCGAGCCGCGGGCGAAGCGCGCCCCGCACTCGGGACACGGGAAGGGCCGCTCGCCTGTGTGCGTGCGCCGGTGGCGCGCCAGGTGCGAGCCGTACACGAAGCTCTTGCCGCAGTCCGCGCAGCGGTGCGGCCGCTCACCAGCGTGGTAGCGCTGATGCTTGGCCAGCGCGGCACGGCGACCGAACGTCTTGCCACAGTCCGAGCAGATCCACGGGCTCTCCTCCTCGGCCAGCGCGGCAGGCGCCGGCTCGGCCAGCAGCCCCCCGACGGCGGGCGCGAACACGCGCAGGCCCACGCCGGCCCCAGCCCCGCCGCCCCCCCCGAATGGGTCGCGGGCCAGCCCCGCGCCCTCCGCCAGAGCGAGCGGAGCCCCCAGTGGTCCAGGCAGGGCGCGCCCATCGGCCGGCAGCCTTTCCCCGAAGTCGGAAAGACCCAGAATCGGGAAGCCGTCCGGGTGCAGCCAGGACTTAGGGTGCACAGGAAAGTGGAAGCCAAGCGGGTGCGAGGAGGGGCCTTCGCCCTCGCCCAAGCCATTGCCCATCTCCAAGAACCGTCTGCTCGGCTCAAGGTCCTTCTTGTTCTCGGGGGCAGCCGCCTCGGCAGGTGCCGCCTCCTCCCTCACCTCGGCCTCGGGGTCCCTGTCGGCCTCGCCGGCCTCCGGCTCTTCAGGCGCCTCGGGTGCAGTCTCCGGCTCTTCGGGTCCCGCTGCGGCCGCCGCCTCGCAGGGCTCCCGCCGCGGGCCGTCGCCGCCGGGGTCAGCGCAGCCACCGCTGCGCCGGTGGCGCTGGAAGTCGGCGCGCAGGCGGAAGGCCTGGCCGCAGTCCGGGCAGCAGTGCGGCCGGTCGGCAGTGTGCACGGCCTGGTGCCGCGCGAGCGCCGAGCTCTGGCTGAAGCTCCGGCCGCAGTGCGCGCACGGGTAGGGCCGCTCGCCTGTGTGCGTACGCTGGTGCGTAACCAGGTAGGAGCGGCGCCCGAAGCCCGCACCGCAGAAGGCGCAGCGGTAGGGCCGCTCGCCCGTGTGGATGCGCCGGTGCGTGACCAGGTGCGACTTGTAAACGAAGCGCTTGCCGCAGTCCGGGCAAGGGAAGGGCTTCTCGCCGGTGTGAGTGCGCTGATGGATGGCCAGGTGCGAGCGGTACACGAAGCCCTTACCACACTCTTCGCAGCCGAATGGCTTGACGGCCGCGTGGTAGCGCTGGTGCTTGGCCAGCCGCGACCTATGTGGGAACACTTTGCCGCACACATCGCACGTGGTCTCGGGGCGCCCGGTCGGCGCAGCCACCGCGGTGGGGAAGGCCCAGGGTGCCAGCAGGTTTGCACCCGGCTCCTGGCCGGGCAGAAAGGGCTTCGCCTCCGACTCTTCGGCCAGGACCCCGAGGTTGCCAGGTTCGGATCCCCAGCCCTCTGGAGTCTGCGCAGAATCCGAGTCATCGGGGCCCCAAGTTCCCGGCACGTCTCCTACGCCATAGGCCGCAGACCACAGTCCCGGGGGTTCGTTCTCTTCCTCGGCCATCTCTGCCAGGAAGTCCTCATCGTCTTCCTCTTCATGATCCTCCATGTCGTCGGTCCAGTACCAGGCTCCTGAAGGCCAGAAGAGAGAGGTGAGCGGATGTGGAACGCCTGCAGCAAGGACTGCCGAAAGAACGTGCAGGCCTACTTGCAGGTGTGGCCACGCATCTCTACTCATGGAGGCAAGAGGCTGTCCACGCCCCACACCAACCCTGACCGCCTCAGGGGCAGTAAATCCCTGGCCTCGCCCTAGGGATTTCAGGGGACGCTCAGGTGGGACCTGAGATTTTCCCGAGTTCCTCTAGGGCTTGCCACCTTGTGAGACTGCAGAGTGTGTGAATGTGCTTGCATGCTCCTGTGAGAGGCAAGACTGAACATACCATGGGTCCTGTGCCCAGGACACATCTCCTGCCTGTTGGCTGGTGGAGGGCAGCCCAGCCCACAGCCTCTGCCTGAGAGCCTAAGCTCTGCCCATTGTCCCTCCCTCTCTCAGGTCTTGGCCAGCAGCCACAAGCTCCCTCTCCCTCCCAGGGCAGATGCAGAAATGGCTGGCATGGAAGGGCTGGTGCCCCTGCATCCTGTCCTCAGCGGCTCCAGCGGTTGTGCACACAGGTTCTTGGCTCCTTTTCCCCTTTAGAGCCCAGAATTCCCTGCTAGGGCTTCCTGAGCTGCTGTGCACTTGGGAAACTCCCAGCTAGCTGAGACTGTGGGTGCACTGAGTACCCTAAGTTTCAGGTACTTGTTCCACCTCCACCGAGCTGTACCCTGACCTCCCTTCTACCCTTAAGGAGCTGTGCGGCAATGACAAGTGTGGCGGTCGAGTCAGGTCTGTAGGTCCCCTCGTGAGATAAGTGCACTCACAGCCTGCCACCATGATGTACGCAGGTGGGAACAGGTATATGGAGCAAGCACTCAGAGGGACGTGGGAGCTGCGCAACCTGCAGCAGCTGCAGGTGTTTAGAGCACCTGCACACCTGCTCTCTCCTACCTCTGCCCACAGCAGATACCAGCAAGCAGAAGGCCCAAGCTCCAACTTCAGGGGTAGGAAACTCCTCCCACCTCACTCAGGGGCAAGGCTCTTCTGGCCTGGTGTGCCTGTCACCTGGCTGGATAAACCTGGACCACTGGGCCCACCCTCAAGGGAGAGTCCCAGAAGCCTGGGCTGGAGTCCTATGTCAGCGCTGCACCGGGCAGGTCCTTGTTTTGTAGATATTCTCTATGTTGACCTGGAGTCACCTGGAAAAACAGTCCAGTGTCAAGTGAAGCCAGACAAGAGACCAGCACAGGACTGGCTGGGGCTGTGAAAAAACACGCGTCCATAACACAGAAGGACAAGAAAATGGCTGTTTTATTCTTTCATATTTTGTATTATTTTCTTTCTATAGTTCATAATATAGTACTATAATAAACATAAGCTTTAAATTTAAAAGTTTATTGTTAAGCTAAGTAACACCAGCTGCCATCCGTGGCCACCTGAATGATAAGTGGTTGTCCGTCCCCCCACCCCCACCCCAGGGGCACAGGAAAGGCTTAGTTCTTCCTTCCTGGGTGCCCTTGTTTGACAGCAATTCTCCCCAAGTCTAGGCAGGTAGGCGCACACCTAGGCAGTAGGGCAGGAAGGAGCTGGTGGAAGAATGGGTGGTCTGGGCTCAAGGCCAGATCAAAAGCTCTTAGGTGCTCTCTGGCGAGTCTTACTCTGAGTAGTGTTTAACTGGCACTCCCTAAGGAAGGGGAAACTCAAAGGTACATGAATTTCCTGGAAGGTTTCTGACAGGCTCAGTCTGTGCCCTGCAGGACCTAGTTAAGGATCAGTGACCATCTACTGCATTTGTAGTCACAAAGACCTGGACAGCTGGCACAGGCACCTCCACCTCACCTTTCCCTCCCGAGTCTGAGAGCAGAGGGCAGCCAAGTCTCACGGGGAGGTTGTCCCCACCACGCCCCAGAGAGCTCTGCAGAGTGGACCAATCCTGACAGATACCTGGGAGCCTCACCCCTACCACCTGTCCAAAAACAAGGCCAAGTGAAGGCTGTACCTAAATTGCAGCAAGGTGACACAGGCCACTGCTGACACCCATGGAGGGAGAGGAAGGGCACCTGAGTCCTGGGGAAGTCAGAGCTGGCTGCATCCCAAGATGAGACCTCAGGAAGTACTGGGCCACTAGGAGGGGACCCAAGGGACATGGGGGCCAGCTTACACCAAGGCCTGGCTCTGTTCTCTTGTCTTCTGCTGCCAAGGTGGCCCAGGATCTGCAGGTCTGGGCCCTGGAGTGGGCTGTCCAATATAACAGCCACTCCAGGAACATGACTCCCAGGGAGGCTGTTGGACTCAGACCCAAAGGCCTTTTTTGGATCCAGGTGGAGAGATATTATGTCTACTCATCAGACCTCAGCTGGGAGCAGATGGACACTGAGATCAGGAGGGGTGAGAGCTGTGTCTCAACAGGACAGTGGCCCCAAGTGTCAAACACAAACACTTCATCCAGAACAGGGAGGAGTGCGCCCTGGGGATGGGGCTGGCATTTCACCTCTCTTGTGCCTAACATTTGTTCCAAGGACCTGACCTTGGGCAGCAATCAGCAAGGCCCCTGGGAAGATTCAGGCAGGCCACAGGGAGTTATAGATAAAACACAAAGGCAAACCAGGGGCTCAGACTCAGCATCTAGGGCAGGAGAACCTTCCTAGGCTTGGCCATGAGGACACCTTCACAGACTGTGTCCTGGGCTGGGGACACCACGACACCAGGGAAACAGGCTGTGCACAATGTGAAGAGGCAAGTGAACAGCAGCTGGTGGAGGGAAATTCCAAACAAAGGCCACCCTGGCAGGCTGGTGCCGCCAGAATGAACTAGAAGTTTCAGGATGCCACAGTGATTTCTCTCACCTTAAGTGCTCACATCTGGCCACAGCTGTTTTCTAAAGGGCATACTGCTTGATAGTGTTGTTCTCTGAAGTTCTCCCGCTCCAAGCCCAATACTGGGCTTTCACAGATCTTGATAACGCCTGCCGCTCCCCTGTGCTCCAGCCAGGGTTCTCCTTCGAGCTCATCCAGCTCAGCTCATTTTCACAAGAGCCAAGAGGTCCCTTTACCACCTCTCTCTTGGCTGGCCATCAAGGGCACAGGCTCTGAGGGGGTCCGACCCCACCTCTACCACTTACTGGCTGTGGGACCTTGGGTAAATTATTTAGTGTCAGCTTCCCCATCTGTAAAATGGTTACCTGAAATCTCACTTTGTGGGACTGCTGCAAGGAATAAGTGGACATAAAGTGCCTACAACGGCGCTATGAAAGTATTCCTAGCACTATGGGAACCAAGTGCCACCCTCTGCCACAGGTCACTGTAGAGGCCCCAAAGCTTCCTCCTGCTGTTTATCCTTTGTTCTCTGTTTAGTCTGTTGTCCCTCAATTATTCTAACAGGGTGTGCCCCTTTCCTATTGTCGGGTTCACATGGTCACAGACCCCCACTAACAGCCTTTTCTCCAAGAGGCTGGGTCCCAATTCATAACCCTTGCCAGGCCACTAACCAGCCCTGCGCCCCCGGATGAGAAGGGGGCGAGGATTAGCCATCATGGTGCTACCCTGTCACCAGCACTTGATGCAGAGTCAGGGCTCCCTAAGAGAGGTCCTGTAGCCTCGGGCCCCCGAACACAGTAAAGTGCTTCTCCATGTCACCCAGAAAGCCACAAGCACAGCGGCCTCCCTTGCTTCTATCCAGTGCTGGTTTATCTGCTCAGGAAGTCAGCCGTCTCATGCTCTGTTAGCTGGGCATAAGGCGGGAGGATTCCACCTCAGGTGCTGTGGGAGCGGCTCGGGGCTGCTGAATGAACCACCACTGTCTCTGACACCCACCTTGAGCCACGTCTGCTCATCTGGGGCTCCATGATGCCCTCTAGGCCCAAGATGGCCTGGGCCTCAAGGTGAGTGAGACCTGTGGGTTTCCCTCCAGACAGCCTGTCCCAAGCTCCCTGAGAAAGATCACCACTAGCACTGGACGTCGATTCCATCAGCCAAACTGCTTCCATCCAGGCACAGAAACTCAAAATGGCTCAGGGAAAAACAGGCAGCAAGGGAAGAGGTGCCCACCACTGCATGTGTCACCTTCGTGCCCCTCCACCTACACCAAACCTTTGGATGTAGGGTAAAACAGGACTCAAGTCCTGGTCCTCTAGCTAGGACTGAAAAAGGGAGATTCAGTGACAGCCATGCCTTAGCAGGGGCGCCTTGGATAAGTGAAACCCAATTGAGGGAGGGGCCTTCGAAGGTCTCCCAGGTACTCACGGCTGTGTGCTGTGTGAGTGGAACCCTCAGCAGGCTGGTGCCACCTGGGCCTGCAGGGGCAATGGGGGACATAAGGGTCCGGAGACATTGGCTGCACTTACTTGCTGATTGCAGGTTCTCTCATTTCAGTGGTCTCCACCTCTTACTGCCTTTTAAGCCCTATCTTTGTTCTTTCTCACGTAATTTTTAAACTGGGTTAGTCTTGGAGGCTGTATTTCTCCTCTTCAAGTGGGGCAGGAACAGCACTGAAGGGCGAGGTCACTGGCCAGCTCTCTGGAGCTGTCCCTGCAGGGCTAGGCTCAGATCTGGCCAGCACAGCACCTGGAGACTGGAAGCTGCCACAGAGTACAGAATCCCAGGAACATCCCAGAAAACGGAGGCGAAAGCCAAAGAGGTCAAAGAACATGCACCAAAAGGGGGACCTAAGAACTGTGCCAGCCAATGAAGGATGCTCCAGGTCCCAACAGAGGAGACAGCGGGTACAAAGGCTTGGAGGCCAGCAAGGGCTTGCAGACAAAGGGTGTCTGGGGAGCGGAGTGTGAGGGAGTGTGGAGGACCCTGGAGGGGCAGCAGGCCTCATGGCTTTGTGGGGAGTTCAGCTACCATTCCAGATGCTTGAGGATAAACTACCTTGCAGTTGCCTCTGAGGTAAGGTGCCCAGCAGCTTAGGGACACCTGTGGACACAGCCCCGCCACCCCGGAGCTGGACCAACCTGGACTGTGAATAGGGGAGGAGGCAGAATGACTGGGACCACTGGGGGACTCTGCAGGGATCTGCAGAGGGCATAGGCAGCAAACACACTTTTGAGTCCTGGCATGCTTGGAGGTGCACATCAGAGACTAAGAAGAAGCCAGGTGGACAGACAAGATGAGGGGTGGACAGTCTGGACATGAGGGCACAGAGAACAAGTGGCACTTAAGGTTATTTAGGGAAAAGAGGATGCAGGGTTCCCCAGGGGGCAGAAAACAAGCAGGGGCAGGTAGATTCACTGACCAGGATGCAGAGCTGGGAGGCAGCTGGGAAACCAGTGCCGAGGGGTCCGTCTCAGTGAGCAAAAAGGCCAGCCCTACACAGACACAGTGCCAGACTGCAGGGCCCAGAGAGAGACCCCTACATAAGACCTGCAGGGACACAGTTTCTCCAGCACTGTTCTCTGCTCCAGTACAGGAAATGGGCTCGGGGTCTCTCCAGTGACCACACTGGGCATTCCCAAGAAGCAAAGACACTGCAACCTAAGCCAGGAAAGACAAGCAGGCAGGGCTGGGCACAGTGGCACACACTTGTATTACTAGCACTCTGCGAGGCTGAGGCAGGAGGATCAAAAGTTCAAGTGCAGCCTGAGCAACTTAGCAAGACCCTACCTCAAAAATTCTTTTTAAAAAGTTAAAAATAAAGGCTAGGGATGTAGCTCAGTGGTAGAACTCTTGCTTAGCATGTAGATAGTCCTGGACTCAATCCCTAGTACCCAAAGGAGACAGGAGAATGAACAGCTGGAGGGGAACGCAGAGCTGGAGGCGAATGCGGGGTGGGTCCTAGAGCACAGGCTCCAGGGCAAGCACCTCCTGAGTGCCATCCTGAGGGAAGATGGCTGAAGTACAAATGCCACATGTGGCCCAATTCATCAAGGAGCACAGCTCAGGAAAAGCAGCACTTGTGTCTTGTAGGACTATAACCTACAAATGCAAAATGTCAACCTGGAACAGCTGGCATCCGCCCTGCCCACACCCAGCAACTCTCCATCCCCAACCAGCTCGGCTGAGCAAACTGAACAAAGAGAGCTGGCCATGCAGCCACAGCTGTCGTCACAGTTAAGAAGGACCACCTCAGCCTCCTTCACTCTGCCTGAGCTGCCCCCAGCCCTCATCACCACACCTGCATCCCCTCCAAGCAGGCACACAGCACAGCAAAACCTGCCTGGGTCCTGTCCCTCATTGGCTCTGTAGACAGGACTGGCCCAGGGCCCACCCGGGCCTACCAGCCCCAACGCCATGAAAGGCCACAGGAGAGAGCAGAGGGCCAGCCCTCCAAGGGAGCCCCCAAACCCCAGACAGGTGCGTAGGTGACATGGTGCGTAGGTGCACATCACCTGGACTAAAAGTAGACCAGGACCACCCAGCTTGGGCTGCACAAGGCTCTACCCCAGGACCCTCCAGCAGGCACGGAGAACAGGGGCACATCTGGACCACACACTAAGAGACTGGCCAGCACTGGCCTGTGTCTCCTTCCCCTCCACGTGGCTTTTCTGAATTTGTCTCTAAATAGTAGACACTTCCCACCAAAGTCCTTGGAGAAGCACCACCTCCATGTTCAGGTGTGTTACTGGAGTTTTGTTTTGCTTTTTTTTTTTGTGGTGCCGGGGAACAAACTCAGGGCCTTGTGCTTGCAAGGCAAGCACTCTAATCACTGAGCTACATCCCCAGCCCTGGAGAATGTTTTTCAGGTTTTTTTTTTTTGGGTTTTTGAGGCAGGGTCTCACTGTGTTGCACAGGCTGGCCTCAAACTCCCGATCCTCCTGCCTCAACCCCCTGGGTGCTGGGGTCACAGGCCTGCACCACTGTGCCCAGCTATAGTTTTATTTGTAAAGCCCTTCCCTCAACTGACATTACTCCATCCCCAGCCCCAGATGCTTGTGAGCCAAGAGCTTCCTCCACCACACAATCTGAAACCTGGGCATGACCTGCAGAATTCCACTGAGAACCTCAATTCGGCCTAAGTCCACATGCTCAGGTTGGAAACCCTGGGTTTGGTTCAAATTACTTCAAATTCTGTTTGTGTGCATGTGCGTGTGTACTGTTTTGGGGGGGTTATTTTGTTTTCATTTTGTAGCACTGGGGATTGAACCCAGGGTCTTCACACTGAGGTACATCCCTAGCTCTTTTTTTTTATTTTGAGACAGGGTCTCACTAAGTCACTGTATAGCCCAGGCTGAGCTTGAACTTGTGATCATCCTGCCTCAGGATCCCACCATGCTGGGATTGCAGGCACACACTAGTTCAAATTCATTCTCTAAATGAATAAAGCTGGACTCAGAGAGGTGAAAGAAGAAAGCCAGAACTAGTTCCAAGAACTCCAGAGAAATTCACCACCCCAAATGTCTGATGCACACACCAAAATCCCCTCTTCAAAAAGCCCCAAACTGCCCCCCACGTCAGAGGCCTGCCCACAGCTTTCCAAGGAGGACAGGCAAGACTGAAGAGGAGTGGTTTACAGAAACAGCCAAACGGGTGGAAAAGCCAGGGGAATGCCTGAAGTCTCAGAATCAGAAAGGCCTTACCAACAGTCTTCAAGGCTCCCTGTACCTGGTCTCAGCTCTGAGCCAACAATTTAACAACTATCTTCGTTTACAAAAAGAAATCACCAGCTCCAATGTTGGGATGGGGACTCATTCTAAGGTTCTCAAAGGATGTTCCAGCCCTTGGGCCTCCATGGAGTTGGACCAAGAGGACCCAGGAGGCGAGGCAGAGGCAGAGACTGGCACACGCATATTATGCTCACCTGTGTAGACGCCAGTGACGATGTCTCCCTCCTCAGGATGGGGGCTATCTGGGACCCACGGCTCTTCTCCTTGCTCCAGGCGGAAGATCAGATCTGGCTTGGGGACAGGGTACCCTGCCCAGGAGAGGAACAGATGGTGGCTGTCACAGAAGACCCTGTGCTGTCCCGACAGGCTCAGATCCTCTCCTCTTTCCTGTCCTCCCCACCTTACTCAGCTCTGGGACCATCTATATCCTTTCCCTCGGGCACGGCCCTCCCCTGCAGGGCCACACCTGCCTCAGCCTGCCTGGCAGGGCAGCACAGAACCTGGAGCGGGACCAGCAGCTCCACACCACAAATCTGCCTGGCTCAGACACCCCCAGCCCCAGTGAGAGGCCAGGGTGGTCCTAGGGCTTCCCTGGGGATGGAGGGCTGGCCCTGAGGCTCCAAAGCCTGCTCTCAGACAGCAAAGCCCCGCAGGCTGCTTCTCAGGGACAAACGGCCCTTCCTTACCCAAGGACACCAGGATCCCATAGTTCTCCTGCATTACTTCCTGGTAGAGGCTCCGCTGGTCTGCGTCCAGCCTTTCCCACTCTTCCAGGGAGAAGTACACGGCCACATCTTCAAAGGTCACCAGCCCCTAGAAAGTACAGGGCCTCAGACACTGCCCTCAGCTGCCCTTGTAAGAGGGTGAGTACATACACAGCCATGCAATGCAACCAAAGAAACCACACTGAGGCCCTGTAACATAGATCCCAATGAGACACAGTCCATCACCCTACTGTCAACATCTACAGAGAGCTTTCATGCTTTCACCCATCCCTGAAGGTAGGTCCCTGGTCCCATTCAGAGAGCAGGAACTCAGGCTCAGACAGGAGGAAAAACCCAGCTTTTAGGGGGCAGAGGCAGGATTCACACAGAGGACAAGAGACAACAAAGCCCAAGCCCCACAGCCCCTTCTACTTCACACAGTCTGGCCCAAGCAAGTCCTGTGGCCACCTGATTATGGGCACTGGTGCCCGATCTGACTGGGAAGCACAATCATTCCAGGTGAGAGGCTCTGAGTTACTCTGTGGGACAGCCAGCCCTCTAAAAGCACCATGTACAGTGCAGATAAGTGAGTGGCAGCCAAAAAATATCAGAACGATCCAGTGGCCTGGGAAGGAAACCCATAATCACTGGCCCTGGGTCCTGCTTGAGGATTCCAGTGCCACTGCCCCCAGAATCCCCCGGGACCGCAGCTGGAAGGTGACCCAGGGAAACCCTACCCAGGTTACCTGAGCTCCAAATGAGAGACGGCAGCTCACCTGAGACCCAGCTGTCAGGAACTCTTCCTCATCATCCTCATCCTCTTCTTCTTCCTCCAGATCCTCATCCTGAGCAATGGCTGGAACCTGGCACACCTGCAGGGCTAAGGACAAAGATCTCTTAGGCATCAGGTACCCACAAGCACCTGGTCTGGTCACCCTAGCCATCTTTGGCCTAGCTGACAGGCAGGGCTGGAGCTCCCGGCTGCTCCCTCTTTTTAAAAATTGGTCCCATAGCCAGGTGTGGTGACATACACTTATAATCCCAGCACTGTGGGAAGCTGAGGCAGGAGGAACACAAATTCAAGCCCAGCCTGGGCAATTTAGCTACTTAGCAAGATCTTTTCTCAAAAATAAAAAATAATGGGCTCTAGATGTAGCTCAGGGCACAGACTCTGAGTTCAATCTCTAGTACTAACATAAATAAATAAATAAATAAATAGGCCCTGCCACTCTAGCTCCAGCTCAAGAGCTTTCTCTGGTCTAGCCAATTCCCTGGCCTGGCCTTTCATTTCCTTTCCCAGGGGCTGGCTCCTTTTTCTTACCCTTTGCCAGAACTGGGGACTTGGCATCACCACCATGGCTAAGTTGTTCCTGGGTCCCCAACCCCGAACTCTGCTCCTCTGCCAGCACTTCCTCCACATCGTCGTCATCATCATCACCATTGTCCTCCTCCAACTCTGCCTCCACCTCCACCTCTGCCACCTCTTGCACCTCGGCCTCCTCCACCACCTCTGCCTCTTCCACCACCTCTGCCACGTCCTCTGCCTCCTCCTCTTCCACGACTATCTCCTCTTCCTCCTCCTCCTCTTCCACCTCCTCCACATCTTTCTTCTTCTCCTCCTCCTCCTGGTCAGGATCGCATTCAGACCCGTCCTCCACCCTCTCGAGTTGGGCAGCTGGGGAATCCGGAGTGGTATGAAGGGCTGCCATAGTCCCTGGGAGCGAGCTTCCGCTCAGCCTGAAACACAGATGGGCAATGTGGTGAAGTCACTGGGGTGGTGGGAGGACCACGGCTCTGCCTGCCATCTTCTGTTGTACAACAGACATATTCGGTCCTAAGAGATGCTGCCCAAAGAGCTCCCCCCAGAGCCCCTGGGACACGGTTCCCACTCTTTCTTGCCAGCAGCCACACACCTAGTAGGAGCTGCTGCTCTTTCCTGGGGTGACTCAAGAACTGATCATGAGTTTTTATCCTCAAGGACCCTGAGACACATGGAGTCTAGGCAGCACAGCCTAGGCTGGTCCACACTTTGCTGAAAGGGGTGATTGTAACCTATAAGCACAGAGAATGGAGAGCTTACCCAGTCCTCAGCACACATGGGCCAGGTCAGCAGGAACTGTTGGATGTGAGGCCCCAGCACAGCTACACTGTGGGCCTTCGATGGGCAGGAGGAAGGGACAGGTGGCTTCGCTGGTCTCTTCAGAGAAAAAAAGGTGAGACCAGCACTGAGAAGCCGGCAGGCTGGGCTCCTTCCTGCAAGTCGTGGGAGAGGAGCCGTGAGCACACGCCACCCCTATGTCTGTCCATCCCACTCAGCTCTGTCCTGGACATCTGGGAAAAGCTCGGTGGGTCACAGACATGGGCTCGTGACTAGACCAGCAGGGGTAATATAAAATGCCCTGTGCATTTCATTAAGTCTGGGAATCAGAGAATCTTAAGGGCTGCAATACCAACACCTCAGTGGCTTCCAGGATCCTAGTCTCCCACTGATGGAACAGATGGCCAGCCCACAGGCTCATGCCAGACCCAGCTACAAGGTCACAAAGTCCAGAGCCCAGGGCTATGGCAGGGGGAGGGGGCCCTTGGGCAGCTCCTCCTTGCCAGTCACACATTCTTCATCAGCCTCTGGTGGAGTCTCAAGAGCAGGGCTGTTGTGTTGTAGGGAGTTTCTGGAGCTCCTTTTTGGGTGTGAGTCCAAGATTGTGTCTATCACTCAGCACCTGCCCCCACAGTGTCTCAGATCTGAACAGGATCATTTCCAAAGTGAGTTCGGCCCACTGCCAAACATTGGGGGTGGGGGCACAGGTCCTGAGTGATCCTGGAATGTAAGGCCACAGGGCAACACCAAACACCAGGCCCACTACAGCTCACCCAACTCTACCAGAGGACAGCACATGCCTCAGAATGTCTCAAACCAGACTGGGGTCCTCTGTATAGAGATGTCCAGGGTTGTGAGAACAGTTAGACACTGGGCCCTGTACTCCTATGTACACACCTGGGAGCACTGCTCAGTGACTCTTACTTCCACTCATCACTTTCTATCCCAGCAGCATGTACTCTTTTTCCAAACTGTTCTGAGCAACTGCATTAAAACCCACACTTTGACAACCAGGCAACTGCAAGCCCTTATGCAGGTATGCCCAGTCCAGGACTGCCACCTAGAAACCACCTTGGTCCTGCCCCACCATCCTGCCCCCACTCAACAACTCCCTTATGCTAGAGGCGAATCACTGTATCAAGGATCCAGGCCACAGAACTCAGCCCAGGAGGCCACCAAGCCTCTAGCTTCTCCTAGAAGTCTACCTCATCTCTGCCATGCCTGAAATACAGAAATACATGTGTCTCATGTATCTCATGTGCCTCCTGCTGCCCAAGGATGTAGCCCTGCCCAACACTCAGGGCACTGACAACACTCAACAGCAGTTTCCCAACTGCAACCCACCTCAGACCCAGAGGAAGACTTTTCTCCGTCAGGCCTCAGGCTACAAATTCAAGCTGAGCCCAGACTCCAGCAGAGCCTCCTGCCTGGCCACCACCTGGAGCAGCCACTGTCTCATGGCCCCAAGGCTAGGCTGTTGTACATGAGGACCCCCAAAAAAGAAAGCTGATGGCTTCGGAACAAGGGACCCCATGCTCACTGCCTCAGGACCTTTGCATGTGCCATTCTCCCTCCATGGAACTCCTTCCCCTTCAGTGACCTTCCAGAGGCAACTGCCCTGGGCCCCTATTATACACTGTTCCTGGTTTTCTTCCCCAGCAAAACCTACACTTTCTTTGCCTATGAGTAGTCAACTGAGGGAGAACAGGAGCTCCCGTCACTCCCCTCTGAATCCCACCATTCCAAACACAAAGAAGTACACTACTCCTGTACTTACCGAAGAAGGGACCCTAAAGCCTATTGTTAACAGGATGAACATAACCTCAGCCATGAGGGTCCTTCAAACTAGAACCCACCCAAAAAGCAGTGGAGAATCTCTGCCTCCAAAGAGGATGCTGGGTAATGTCACTTCTCCCAAGAAGTCACCCACTGGTGGCCACAGAAGAGGGAGGTCCAGCCCCTGCAGAGGTCAATGATCTCACAGCAGACAGGCCTAGGGCTAAGCACAGCCACTCTCATGTACCAATCTCTGGGTTCAGAGCAACAGGCTTCTGGGTCAGTCAGTTTATATTCCTGCAGCCCAGGTCCTGGGAACGCCCTGCCTCCCTTAGACCTACACCGCCCCCCTCCAGTTTTCAGCCCCCTAGAAACTTACTCGGCTCATTTCTCCTTGACCTCCATTTCCAAGTCAGAAGCCACAGTGAGTCAGGTAAGCAGCCTCATCAAGTAAAGCCCTGGGTCACCCAGACTCTCATTTCCAATGGGGCCCTGCATCCTAGGACATGGCAGGGTAGATACTTAGAATTACAAGATGGCTTTCATGAGAAAGGAGGAAGCAAGGACAGAAAGAAGTGGCAAAGCTTGAGAACTGTTAGAAGCTTCACAAAGGTCCCAAACCCAGAGAAACCCATGTGGAAGTGCAGGAGATACATGTATGTGCTTGTATCTAGTCATCTTTCCCTCTGGGTGGCCCCATGGACCTCCAAGCCCCTCCAGTCTTCTTGTCCACCAGAAAGATGCCCTTTCCCAGCCACCACAATCTATACTGTTAGTTCGTGGGTCTCAGTAGCCCCCTACCCTCCTGGGCTTGCTCCTGGTGCAGGTGTATCCATAGGGGCCATCCGAGATCCAGAGTAGCCCCTTCTCCAGGCCAACCAGCTCCACGGACCTGCCAATACTTGTTAAACAGAACCAAGTGCCAACTTCACCCCACACAGGCAGAGCTAGTGGCCTTATCCTCCTGACATCTGCACCTCCCCTTCCCCCTACCCATCACCTCCTACCAAAAGCCAGCCCCTCTCCTGCCTGTGTAGCCACCCCACACTCCATCCAACCCCACAGCTGAGTTCCTCTAATCACCTACTGGTAACAGACGACTTAACATAGCAGCACAGCGGGGCCTCCATTTGCAGATAGTAGGGAAGGCGCAGACTCCCCCCCCCACCCAAGGTCACAAAGCAGGCTGCGGGGGCGCCAGGACAAGCTGTCTCTCTCCCTCCCTCCTCTCAAGGGGTTCATCAGGCCCCACCTCCTGCAGAGGCCACGGTGGTGACAGCCCCTCTTGGATGGGTGTGTCCCCGGGAGCGGGGGCGGGGGCGACTCAGCCCCCGCGGCCGGCCGAGGTGGCGGCACAGCAGAGGCGCCGGGCACCTCCCCAGGTGTCGCGCGTGTCCTCCCCAGCCCGCCCCCTCGGCGTTGCCTGTCTGGCCCGGGGCCTGAGGGTCTCAGGCCGCCCCCCCGACGCGAGGCCTTGGGGGGAGCGGGGGATCCGCGGGTCTCGCGGGCCGTGGGCGCAGCCGCAGTGGCCGGTTCTGCACCTGGCCGGGCCTCCCAAGCGCCACGGCCGCCCCACGTTCACCCCCGGCTGCCCCGAGGCCTCGCGCGCCGGGCGTCGACTCCGGCCTGCCCTGCCGCCGCCCCCTCTCGCGACCCACTCACCGCGCGCGCCGGGCCGGCCGAGCCGCGGGCTGGACGCGGGGCCGGGCCTGCGGACCGCTGGGGCCACGCGACACAAAGTGACGGCCGCGAGCAGTGAGGCGGCGGCGGTGGCAGCGCGTGGGCACCGGAAGTGCCGCCCGCCGGCCCCGCCCCGCTCGTGCCTACGGGGGGAGCACTTCCGGTCACACGGGGTCGCCCGGAGAACGGGCGGGGAGAGTGGGGCTCCTGGACACTCGGGGGATGCACATACCCGAATGCCCACGATGCAGGCAGCCGCTTGGGACGCCCACGGGGATTCAGTCCCTCGAAGCACCCCGTCTTCCGGACCCGGCCGGCCTCCTTCCATTGGGATTTGGGGCGGAGGGGTGCCTTCCGAGGGCCAGGACCGGTCCACGGGACCCTCCTGGACCCCACGATGTGTAGAAGCGCAGCGACTCCGCCAGTGCTGGGGGAGATCGGGTCGGCCTGCGTGTTGCTAGATCCCGCTGTGGGCAGAGGGCGTGGTAGGGGGTGGTCATCTCTCTTGGAGAATGGAGGGGCAGCTGGGCAAGGTGCCCACAGCTCTGCCACACCCCCTTCTGAGACGCTGTTAAGCTCAGAGCTAACGCTCAGGAGAGGACCAGGTGCACGGCCGTGGGCAAAGATAGAGGGGTCCGTGGACCATGGCAGCCAAATGCAGGAAGGGCCTGGGACTCCGGAGGCTGTAGTTGGAGGTACGTGTGTCAGGACCAGAGGAAGAGAAGGGCCATCCAAGCAGAGGCCATAACCCACACAAAGGCAGAAGTCATATAGGCCTGAGTGAATCTAGGGTAAGGGGAGGTACATGGATTCAGTGACCATGCACAGTCCTCCCCAAAACCTCTCTGGGGACACAGCTGGGGTCTGATGGTTAGCCCTGGCACATGAACTATTATTTTTAGCACTTAGACCCTCAAAACAGGGCAGCACCCAGAGGGGCTGCCCGGAATGAATTCCCTTTTCTCCGGCTGAGGAAACACTCAAACCTCTGTCCTATAGATAGTGCTGTGCTCCTAAAGCTTTGCTTTTCCCAAACCCTAGCCTACCTACTCTCCTGCTGAATCTGTATGCTATGCTGACCTCTAGATGTTTTTAAATGTTTTAAAATTAATAATTAGCATTTGAAAATGGAGAGTCCCACTTCTGCTATAGAAAAAAGTGAAAAATCTAATTTTTGAGCTGGGCTTCATGGTACCCACCCGTAATCCCAGCAGTCTGGGAGGCTGAGTTACAGGGCGCCGAAAGTTCAAGCCCAGCCTGGACAATTTGGTCATTTAATTAGACTCTATCTCAAATTAAAAAAAAAATTTCCTTTAAATAAAGGTTGGGATGAAACTCATTGCAGTGGTCCTGGGTTCAATCCACAGTACAAAACAAAACAAAACCCTTGAATTTCTGGCAACACAGGGTCTGTGGTTTGCAGGAAATTGGTCAGTAGGACCTGAGGAATCACCAGCCTGTGGGATGGGTCTGAGCTTTGCCATTGTCCTCAGTGGCCACCATTCCCCACTTTTCCCCAGGCCACCTCCTCAAGACACACTCTGTCTGGTCTTGTGCATATCCAAGTTTTCAAACCCTGGACTTCCAGTTTAGACCCTTCCGGACCCTACCTGGCAGGTTCGGCAGGAAGCAGCATTTTCCCCCAGGGGGCTCCAGGGAAGGGGAGGTAGGAAAATTAACAATTAACCAAGAGCAGTGATACAGGTAAAGAGAAACACCAGAATGTGGAGATGCCAGTGCCTGGCAGCCTTTGCCACCCTTAGGCCCGAAGGCGAGGAAAGGGTAAAATGTTGTCCAGCCTGTGGTGAGTTGGAGGTGTGGAGATGGAGTCACCTGGTGGGAGCTGTCCTTTTAGAGGGACAGTGCACGTGGAGCAAGGAGAAGACTCCACCCTCTCCCCCGACACCCTATCACCTGCCAGCGCTGCCCTTTGTCCAAACCCATCTAGAATTGGAGGGCAGGGAACTGGGGGATGCAGCCCTCTGGGGTCAGTCTCCATGACCCAGAGCCAGATAGAGAAGAAATGGGGAGGCACAGGAGAGAATCAGCTGCTCAGTCTCTGCCTCAGAACCCTCCCCCTTGTCAGGCAGGCACCCCACATCACCTAGCATCTCCCAAGATCGTCCCCACCTGATCTGTACCCAAGTCTCCATTTCTTGCCCCTCACTTCTCTAAAGAGGTTTAGAGAAGGCGTCTACCTGGACTCCCGGGCCACCCTCCTTCCAATCTGTCCCTGTCTGAGTCTCCTACTCAGCTGATGATCCTTCTGATATAGGAAAAATGTAACTCCTAACCTGTTAGATGTCAAATATGCCAAGTTTGTGGTCTCACAATATCAAGGTATAAAGTCATGGACCAAAGGAGGAAGTTAGGAGAGTTTTATAGGAAATAAATGAAAGAATAGCTCCTGGATTTCCAGGTGGGGTCCCAAATGGGTGCCCACTGAGGCCCTTTATCAGGGGTAATTTGTACAGCACAGTCACAACATGGTTACAATGTGGGCCAGGCTACAGTCAACGTATAGGATCACAAGTATAGACATTTAGCTAATGATCCAATAGGGAAAAGAGTTACATAGCAAGGCTATGTGAAAGGAACAAAGGCATTTTTGGGAAGGGAGGGGAGTTTGGGTCCAGATGTTCTGGTTGCCTACCTATACATCACATGCCTACCTGGGCCCACCAGCCCAGGAAGTGCTAATTACAGTATAATCTCAAGTTCCTGTTTCTAGGAAGGCATGTGGGCCTTGCTACTGCTTCTCTTCCCTGAGGCCTGGTTGCCTTCAGCCACAATTCTGATGTCTTTATTTTTTGTGCTAACTTCCTTCAGGGCCCAGTCCCTCTCTGACTATATATTAATTCCTGTCTAACTTAGCTCCTGTAATACCTCCTCAGGGTGGAGGCTGAGTGGAGAGGCTGTGGCCCCACGGCTCTTTGGTGTCAAGCTCATATTTGAGGGTCATCTCTTCTCCTTCTTGCCCATGACACACAGAGTTTCCGAAGCTCATCCATTCATGACACTGAGGGACACAATCAAGCAAAGGCCCATTGTCCACCAAACTTGGCACATCCTGGGGCAAAATCGGGGTTGCTATCCCCAAGATGACCTGTCCCCTGCCCCAGCATTTTGACTTCTGGAGCAGAAAGTGCTCGGGTGGATCACCCACCATTCTATGAGAATTCATCCTAAGCCATTAGATAGGAGACTCCAGATCTGGGTTTGTTTTACAGTCAGATACATTTCGCTCATTCACCCCTGAATGGCCCCTTCCATCAGCCCTGCATTCCCTGACCTGGATCAGATCCTGGGCAGTGAGCCTTGCCAACAGCTTCAAACTGGCTTCATCTGGGCACACAACCCTCTCGTGGGCCCAGTGTCATCTTTGTCCTTGCTTGGGGCATGCATAGCTGTCCCAATTGGGCCATGCTTGCCTGATCTGTGTCCTATAGTCACTTGGCCCTGAACCTTCGGGCAGCCTAAATCCAGAGCTGGCTGCCCCAGGGGCCCATAGGCACTGCTCTAGGCGGGACCCTGCCAGGCTCTGCTGAGGCAGACCCGGGATCCAGGCCTGGGCCTCCTGCCCTCTCCCCTGGCCCCACAATGTCTGTGTGAAATGTTTATGCACAGTGCATGCTCCCCAAAGCCCCACTGCTCAGGGTTCATGAACCTCCCATTCCCAGGTACATCCTGCTCCTGTAGGTTCCTGAAGGTTCTAGGATCCAAAGCACACCCCACCCCCACTGCCTCCAAGGCCTGCAGCTTTCTGCCCAGACTCCCAGGCTATGCACATGTGGTGCGTGAGCCCACACCCAAACACACATACACGTGTTGCTTTTCCTTCACCTGGTAGGACGAGTCACATGCCTTGCATTCTGCTGTGTGCCGAGTCCCGCACTCACTCACTGGGTTTCCTGAGGAGCTCAAGCCCTGCTGCCAAGCAAGTTGGGGAGGGGAGGCCTTCATATTCCAGCCACGTAGTTCACCCTGCTCTAAGAATCATGTGCAAGGGGATGTGACAGGCAGATAGGGAACAGCAGGGGTGCAGACGGTAGAGAGAAAGAAGATGGAGGTCCCAGAGCTGTGGGAGAGAGTGGGGCGTCAGTAGGGAGGGACCCACGAGAGCAAGATGGCTCATGATGCTGTAGGGCAGCATGTGGAGACCAGCACATCATCTGTCTGGACTGGGCTAGGGTCCTGCCCCTACACTCAAGGATGGGACTCAGGGCAACCAAATTTACCCAGACTCAAAAGTATGATTCAGCCAGGCATGGTGGTACACACTTTAATCTCAGCACTCTGGGAGGCTGAGGCAGGAGGCTGGCAAATTCCAGCCCAGCCTGGGTAACTTAGCAATTTAGTGAGACTCTGTCTCAAAATAAAAAGGAAAAAAAAAATAGATGGGGGTGGGTGCTTGGGGGTGGAACTCAATGCAAAAGCACTGGGTTCAATCCCAATAATGCAAAACAAAACAAAACAAAAAAAAGTACAAGCCCGGCAGTGATAGGGGATTGTGATAATGATTCTAAACATAGACAAGGGGGCTGGGGATTTAGCTCAGTGATTAGAGTGCTTGCCTTGCAAGCACAAGGCCCTGAGTTCGATCCCCGGCACCACAAAAAAAAAAAAAAAAAGAATAAACATAGACAAGGCGTTGGTATCCCTATAGCAGATGATATGCCCAAGGCCTGCCCATCACCTGCCTCCCAGCAGGGAAGTGGTGGACTGCAAGGGAACCATTCCTACCCCAAGTTAATTGAAAGTAGACAATGTACCTTCTGGGGAGGAGGGGAGGAGGGTGAGCCCAGCCCATGCCAGGGGCCGTTCCACCTGCCACCGGCTCTCTTACAGACCTGAAAGAGAGAGGAGGTTGGTAGCCTGGGTAGGGACAAGGACTGCCCGAGTCCGTGCACCCCGGAGAGAACAGGAGAAAGCAGGAAAAAGAAAGATGGATGCCCACAGTGGACATGGCAGCTTCCCCTCTCTTGAGGGCCCAGGGGCAGAGGTGGGCTGGGGCAGGAGGGCAGCAGCTGCTCATCTAGCCTCAGCTTGAGCCTCTGGCTCAGTGTCACCAACTGGTCTGGGGTTGGAAGGAGGACTTGGCAGTAACAAACACATCTGCCACCTCCAGGCATCAGGCTTGAGGTAGAGAAAGTCCCAAAGTCCCGACAGTGATGTGCAGCCCAAGCACCATGGGCCAGGGGCTGAGAGAAAACAGAGGTGACATGGTCCCTACACCTTCACGAGACAGGTAGCATTTCTGCCAAGCCTGAAAGGCCTCCAGAAACTGGGACATGGTGGGTCAGGGAACCCTTGGCCGAAGTGAAGAGCTCAGACTGGAGCTTGGGGCAAGTCCCAGGACACGGAGAGGGCAGGAAGAGAAGGGTCATGATTTGCCAGAATGGATGGGGAAACGGCAGGGGGTCCAGAAGGGTAGCAGGGAACAATCCGAGGCTGTTGAGGTGACTATCCGGATGGTGACAAGGTGAAAGAAATGGTAATTATCCCCTTAGCAACATCATGTAGCCTGGTTCTGTGATCCTCAACACCACTGTGAAAGTTGAGGTCTCCCTCTGGTCCTTGTCCTTCCAGAGGGAGCCTCTCCTTCCTGCCTCACCCATCCCTGGGATGCCTGTGTCCCTCAGGTACTCTGTCACAAGCATTTTGGGGCCAGGCCTCAGGGAACAGAAAAACCCCTAACATGGCACAAAGTAGCCCATAGTGCTGCCCACAGAGATATCCATCCAGTTACCAAGAAAGCCCTTTGGCCATTACTATAGTTGAACGCCTTAGAGAGGGGCGGGAGAGACATCATACTTGGATCCGTCTTCTAGCTCTGGTCACTAAAATAGATAAAACCTTGAGCCTCTTTCTGACTCCCTCATAAAAAATCAACCTTTTGCTTAACTTATACAAGTGCTTGCATGTATGATAATTCCATGAAAAATTAAGACCAGTTATACACTGGTAAATTTGTGAGATTGTTAAAAACCCACATTGTTGTATTTTTTGCTGGCAAGCCAGCCTTGCAGTCTGGACTGCTTTCTTTCCAAGTAAAACTCTGTATGTGTCTTTCTGTCTGTCTGTCTGTCTGTGTAGTAGTGGGGATCAAACCCAGGGCACCCTCATGCTGGACCAGAGTTCTACCACTGAGCTATGCCACCAGCTCTATTTTCTTTTGAGACAGTGTCTCCCTGTGTTGCCCAGGCTGGCCTCTAACTCTTTACGCTCCTGCGTCGGACTCCTGAACGGCTGGGATTACAGGAATGCACAACCAGGCCAGCTGTAAAATCCCTTTTCTTTATGCTCTGGTCTCTACATTTTGCTTTTACATTTCCCAATGTATCAATTAGAGCCCCTGGGGGACACAGGCCTGAAGGTGTCTCTGCGGGGTGAGAATCAAGAAGCTGGGACACTGCAAACCTTTGTGGCCCAGCACTGCAACACCAGCTGCTAGACAGCAGCTCAGAGGTGAGGACTGTGTATATCATTTCGCTGGGAAATCAGAGCGGGCACTACGCTCTGTGTGATCAGATTGCTTTTTCCCATGAAACTCATCACCTCGGTGGTTCCATAGGAGATTTCTTGTTTATTTTATTATTCTATTTTGAAACAGGGTCTCAACCATATTGCCCAGTTTGACCCCCAATTCCCAGGCTCAAGCAAGCTCCTGCCTCAGCCTCCTGAGTACTGGTACTATAGACCTGTAGCACCATGCCTGGTGATAGGGGATTTTTAAAGTCTGAGGCAGAGAACTGCGTTGGAAATGGAGCACAAAACAACCACTAGTATGTGTGAAACAAAGTAGCAAATCATACTTAACCTCCAAATAAAGCGAACAGCCTACTTCCCACAGTGCAAATAAAAAACCAGGAGTCTTTCCCCAAAGAGCACAGAAAGCTCCTTTCTCCATCTTTGGGTGAGGCCATTCCTCTTCTAGATAAGACAAACTGCCTCTTAAATAAATTTCTTTCAGCTTCGATATAGAGATACAAAGTTATTTGGAGCCAGGCATGGTGGCACATGCCTGAAATTCCAGCTGAGGGAGAGAGGCTGAGACAGGAGGATCGCAAGTTCATGGCCAGCCTGTGCAACTTAGTGAGACCCTGTTTTGAAATGAAAAATAAAAAAGGGCTGGGGATATAGCTCAGTGTGAAGACTCTGGGCTCAATCTTCAGTGCTACAAAGTAAACAACCATGATTAGTGCAATTCATGTTAGATGTTTGGGAAATGAGAGAGGGAGAGATTAAAAAATAGTTAACACATAACCAAATAGATTCATATGAATTTGAGAACAAAGTACTCGTAACCATTGCAGCCCTCAGGTCTGTAAGCAGTCACATGATCACAGCTAACACTGACAGCCGTCTTCTACACTCAACCCATATCCCCTCTGCCCAAAGTGAGCACCTTGGTATGGCTGACCTTAACCAGAACCAGAAACAGGCATTCTGAGAAACATGAGAGAGGGAGCTGTGCAGCCGGAAAGGAGAAGAAGGGTGAGAGGCTTGGGCCACAAGGGAACCTGATCCGCGCCAGGGCAGAAGTAAAGAATGCCTTGGTTGTCCCAGACTCTGGCAAGGCAGGTGGGGTTTCCCGAGCCACCACTCCAGGAACAGCTACCCTCAGGCACTTCCGGGGGCTGCACGTGTGGAAGCGCTCCAGGTGTGTGCTGCTGGGAGCCGTGCACCTGACTCCAGGCTGGGGCTTGGGGCGCCCACACAACCATCCAGAGGCTCCACTTGGAGAATCCATGTTAGCCCAGGCTCCTGTCCCCATGTTGACTGACCCCCATCTCATGCCGATTCCACTCCGAATGGGGAACACTTACGGAAGAAGGGGGGCACTGTACATTAGGGTCATAACTGACCCTCATCCCCCTCATCACCCTGTTCTAGACCTCCAACCTTCAGCACTTATGCTGGGTGGGGGGGTCTGGTCCAAGTGGGTGATGGAGACCCTCACCCTGGCGAGGTCAGAGCCCCTGGTAGAATGATCGGCACATCCCATTTCCCTGGTGAATGTTACTCGGGTAGGCGGCTCTAGGCCCTCTGGTGAAGGGTGGAGGATATCACTGCCATCGCTGTACACTGTAGACAGTGGAATTAAAAAGTTCTTCCTGGGGACCCAGCTCCTCCAGATCTGGGAACCGACTCAGATCTAGAAACTGGCAGACACTGTAACTTTCCAGCGGGGAAGGTGACAACACCCTTCAGTCACTTGACTTTTTTGTGTGTGATATGTAAGTTGGCAATGCCCTAGTAGCTGGTTACCCATCCCTCTTGGCACCAGGTGCACTGTGGTCACTACACAGCACCATGGACCCCCTCGGGTCTGTGCGCCCGGATGCTACTTGAACCTTACTCCCCACTTCCATAGTCATGTCCACTTTGCCATGGTGGCCAAGCACTGCAGCCAGCCCTGCTAGTCCAGGATCCCGCCATCCTCACTGACATGAGGGAGTCCAGTTCCATGATGGCACCTCCAGAGCGAGCCCCGGCTGAGCTTCCTGAGGCGGCCACTGTCCCCTCCCCTGCATGCTCCGTAGCTCCTTGGTAGGAGCAGTGTCCATGCTGGTCTTGCCCCATCCTTGGTGAGAAATCTAGTCCCTCCCCGTGCAGAGTCAGTCTTTTCCCAGGGGCACTGGGAGAGTTAGACAGGACAAGCTCCCAGGGCGTGGCACAGTGAGCGACGGGGACAGGGAAGAAGAGGATGCACAGTAAAAGCAGGGTGTGAAAGTGGTCTCAAGCCAGCATGGTGGTGCACTCCTGTAATCCCAGCACTCTGGGAGGCTGAGGCAGTGGGGTCACAAGTTCAAGCCCAAGCTGAGGCAGTGGGGTTACAAGTTCAAGCTCAGTCTGGGGTCACAAGTTCAAGCCCAGTGTGGGCATATTAGCAATTTAGCAAGACCCTGTCTCCTAGCTCAGTGAAAAAGCGCTAGGTTCAGTCCCCAGTACCACGCACATGTGCGCGCGCACACACACACACTTGCAGTCTCAAGTGCAAATCCTGAGAGAGAATTTTTATCAGATCCTGCAGGCAAGCTCCCTGCCTGATACTCTGACCGGAAGCAGGAGAACTTGGCTTGTTCCCCTCATACCAGTCCTAATGGGTTAAGGGTCACCAGAGGGGAGGCAGTTCTTACAGATATCCAGCTTTTCTACATAGGTGGGTCCAGGAGGCTCCAGCAGCCCAAGGGCCATCTCCCAGTGAAGCTGGGAATGAAAACTGGGGGCCAGGGGAACACAAGATTGGCCAAAAGGGATCTAAAGGCATTTGGCTGGCTAAGTCTTAGAATTCAGGACTTTCAGGGAGCTGCGCATGGTGGCACATGCCTGTAATCTCAGCACTCTGGGAAGCTGAGACCTGGCAACTAAGTGAGACCCTGTTTCAAAAAAAAGCTGAGGATGCACCTCAGTGCAAAGGCCCTGGGTTCAATCCCTGGACCCCCAGCCCTGGCAGGGGAATCAAGGACTCTAAAGACTGGGAGGGGACACCAGGCCTATGACTCCCCCTCCCCAAGTGGCAAGTTCCACACCACCCCAGCACTTCACACTGCATGTGGACTCAACTGATACAAAGTTTGTCTTTAGAAAGTGCTGGAACCCGCCTCCCTAAGCATCTACTTCTGATTTCTGTCTCTCCCATGAGGATTTTACTGCATAAGCCCATTCCCTGGACAAGGCTCACACAAGCAAAAGGGAGAGTGTGGGGTGAGGACTGGCCAAGGGCCCTGCTCTAGAACACCCCAAAATATTTTCTTAAGAAATGAAGCCCCCATGGCAAGACACATCCAGTGACAGAAGCATAGAAACAAGACACTATAGTTCGTTTTAATTTATTTTTCATGTTTTGTTTCGTTTCTCACTTACCAACACATGTGTAAAATGTGGCAGGCTGTGTTAGTAAAGAGAAGCAGGGAGGGGAGAGGGCAGGAATCAAGGGGTCACACAGGGGACATCAGGTAGAGCAAGAAGTGCCTGGGGGCTGGAGGTAGCTGGTGGCCTCCTCCCCCAACCTCAACCCCAACCCGCCTTCCCGCCTTCCCGTTTTGAGACCTCAGCAGTTGTTTCTACTCTTACAGCCCCTGCCCTGGGGCGATTTGGTAAATAGCCTTTCTGTTGCTCCCAATCCTCATCCTCAAGGTATTTTTCCCACACCCCCAGCCAGGGGGCAGGGTCTCTCCGCCACCTGGTCCAGAAGACCCCCTACCCCTGGGTGCCAAGGTGCCAACCTCTTCAACAGCATCTGAACAGCCTGATCCAGGGCAGGGCTGTCCCAAGCTCTTTGAGAGGGGGACCCCCCTCTTCTAGACCTTGCAGAAAACCCCAGAACGCCCTCTGCTTTAGCCACAGACTGTTACTCCAGGAGAAGCTAAGGGGCCATTGAGGGGCTTGGGAACTTGGCAGCAGAGGGTCAGAACTGCCCAAGCAGAACCCTGGGCTGCCCCAGAAGGAAGGTTTACCTTCCGTCCAGAGCAAGGCTTCCTGGCACTTCTTCGCACTCTGCCCCCATGCACACTGTTGCAGACACGGGCGTTTCCATCAGAATCATATCCACCCCGATGTATTTCCATCCTAACAAGTATTTTCAAGGCAAATGCCACTGAGAAGACAATTCAATGCCTTGATGAGTTTTCTACCTGGTCCAGGTAGGTTTCTCTTCTCCTGCCCCTTTTTTCCCCTTGAAATACTTCTCACAAGATCTATCTTCTCCCCATGCATCTCACCACATAGATATCTTATTCCCTGGATGGCGTTCAGTCCACGTCGATTGCTTGTCACAGAGTTTTCTCAGTTGACTTGTTTCTACGAAGTCCGATTTTTTCGCAGGAGAAAGAAAACAATGTGGCCATCTCCACCGGACCCAATGGTTTCCTGCGTGCTATCTCAGTCTTGTGGATGGATTCTGAGGGTGGTTGTGAATCTGTGAACCTGGAACTTCTCAGAGAATCTGGGGGATGATGGAAGTCTTTTCTTTCCCAAGGGCACCCCAGCAGACTAGGAACTTGGGATCAAGGCGTCCAGCCATTTCCACTTGTGCACGCACAGGGCTTCCCAGCTGAGAGCGACGCGCGGCCCCAGGCGCTCCCCTGCGCTCCGGTCCCCGAAGCGCCCACGCACGCATCTCGCATCAGGGCGCTTTGTCCGCTGCAGGTGCAGCGGCCCCCGAGGTTTGCTGGGCACGCGAAGCTCCACTGGTAGGCGCAGGCCGAGGTGCGCGAAGCAGACCCAGGCCCCGGGATCGGCCCGCACCATGCAGCTGGCGCTCATGGCGACGGATCTGCACCTTGTGGCGGAAGCGCTCGCCGCAGTCCTCGCACACGTAAGGCCGCTCGCCCGAGTGCGTGCGCCGGTGCCGCAGCAGGTTGGAGGAGACGCTGAAGCGCTTGCCGCAGTCGCCGCACGCGTAGGGCCGCTCGCCCGTGTGCGTGCGCTGGTGCTGCACAAGCGCCGAGCTCTCGCTGAAGCGCTTGGAGCAGTAGGAGCAGGCGTAGGGCTTCTCGCCCGTGTGGATGCGCTGGTGTGTCACCAGGTTGGAGTGCTGGGAGAAGCCCTTGCCACACTCCCCGCAGCGGTGCGGCCGCTCTCCGGTGTGCGTGGCCTGGTGCCGCACCAGGTCCGTGCTGCGGCTGAAGCCCTTGCCGCACTCCCCGCAGATGGTGGGCCGGTCCCGCGCTCGCCGCCGCCGCCGCTGCCGCGCCGGGGTCAGCGCTGCGCTGCCCGCCGGGCCCGGAATGGCCACTACGGCCGGTGTGGTCACGGCGGGCAGCACCATGAGCTCCTGCAGCACCACGTAACCCGGAGGAGCCACCACGACGGCCGCCGGGGCCCCCGGGACCGCGGCCCCGCTGGCCCCCGTAGCAGTGGGCACCAGCTCTAGCTGCAGCTCGGGCTGCACGGGGGTCAGCTCCAGCTGCACCTCCTGCGACTGAGCGCCCAGGTCCACGGGGGTCAGCTCCAGCTGCACCTCCTGCTGCTCCAACTGCTGCTGCTCCAACTGCTGCTGCTCCAGCTGTCGCTCCAGCTGCTGCAGCTGTTCCTGCAGTTTGAGCTGCAGCTGCCTCTGCTCCTGCTGCCGTTCTAGCTCTTGTTGCCGCTCCAGTTCCTGCTGCCGCTCCAGCTCCTGCTCCGACCCCAGGTCCACAGGCATGAGCTCCAGCTCCACTTCTTCCTCTTCCTCTGGCTCCAGTGCAGCAGGAGGCTGCTGCAGAGGCTCCTGCTGCTGTCGCTGGAGCTGACCCTGCTGCTGCAGCAAGAGCTGCTGCTGGATCTGCGCCTGCTGCTGCTGGAGCAACAGCTGCTGCTGTAACTGTTCCTGCTGCTGCAGCAACAGTAGCTGCTGTTGCTGGAGCTGCTCCTGCTGCTGTTGGAACTGTTGCTGCTGTAGTTGTTCCTGCTGCTGTAATAGCTGTTGCTGTTGTAGCACTTGCTGCTGCTGCTGCAATAGTTGCTCTTGCACATGCTGATGTTGCAATAGTTGTTCTCTTACTTGCTGCTGCTGCAATAGTTGCTCCTGCACCTGCTGCTGCTGTGAGTGTTCCTGATGCTGCTGCAGTAGTTGCTCTTGTGCTTGCTGCTGTTGTAACTTTGGCTGCTGTTGCAATCGCTGCTCTTGCACCTGCTGTTCCACCTGTCCATGCTGTTGCATTAGCTGCAGCTGTGGCATCAGTGGCTGGTGGTGCATGGATTGGTGGTTTTCCTGTAGTTCCTGCTGCAGCTGGGACGACTGCTGTTGCTCATGCTGCTGCTGCTGTTGCAATTCCGGCTGATGTTCTAATAGTTGGTTCTGTGGTTGCTGCTGTTGTGGCTGCTCACACTGTGACTGTTGCTGCAGTTCTGGCTGCTGCTTTAACTGTTGCTGTTGCAACTCCTGCTGTCCTGGCTGGGCTTCCTCGGTGATGTTGCTGGCCTCTTTTGAGGCTGAGACTGCTGGTAGTTGCGGGCTGCTGCTCCCCTCTTCCTCCTCTTGACTCTCACTCCCACCACTGCCACCTGTAGTGGAAATGGCAAGAAGCCAGGAGAGAAGGATCTACATACAGGCAGCTGTCTGGTCCAGTCCCCCAGGACCTGCCCCTTACTCTTCCCACACACAGCCACTCAAGGGTTCACTAATGAGTTCAGCAGATACCCAAAAGCCTTAGATCAAGTGACAATGACAGATAGTGGAATGCCAGGGGTGGAGGCTGTCTTAGAAATGTGCCCAAGGAACTGCTGGTCACTTCACTCTGGAGCCCAGCTCCCTAACCCCTTCTCGGCTTCCTTTCACAGAAGCTCGGATCTTGGCACCTATACCAGGACATGTGCCAAAGGCTCCCAACACAAGTGCTCTCCTTGGAGTCTCTGTTCTTCATCCACATCCACTGGAAATCAGAGAACCAGCTATTCCAGCAGCCAAGCCATCAACCCTATGCTGAACTCTGACCTCAGTGACGGTCACATCTTCAATAAATGAACTCAACTTGTCTGTAAATAACAAAGCACTTGTGCAAAGCTGCCTGGAAGATGTACCACAAACAGTTTTGAGAAATCACTGAAGTGTCAGAGAGACCACCAGGACTCAGGTGGGCAGCCCTCAGTTCAGAACCTGACTTCTGATTAGCAGCTGTCCAGCCCCCTGCAGGCTCAAGAGTCCCAAATGTTCCCTACAGCCTGGCAAGTGCTTCAAAATTCCCTTCAGTTGGAAATCTTCAGGATTCAACTAGCTCTGTTCAAACACTCAGAATGAAAGTGTTTTAGGCTGACATTCAGCAATGAAAAGGGACTAAACCTCATGAAGACTGATCAATTACTTAATTTCACAGAACCTCAGTTTCCCCTTTTGCAAAAGGAGATAGTATTCTTCTCAGGAACACTGTGAAATCCAGAGAGGATAAATGCAGAGCCTCAGTACTGGGTGAGGTGCAAACACAGTAGCTACTCCATTACTACATTTTCCCCTTCTGCATGATGTCCAAATTCAGTTTCTCAAAGCCTTAATATTATGGTTTTGCAAATCAAAGCAATGGTTTGATTGATAACATTTGCTTTCTGGCCATTTTTCCAGGAATATATTGATTTAATAAAACCAAAGGATATTCACATGTATATAATCCTCTTGTAGAAAAATATTTCTAATGACCCTTGCTCAGGCTAGTGATCAGTGAGTGCATTTTTCATAGTCACACCAGCTGGGTGTATGCAGGTAGTGGATGAAACAGCCATGAAAACCTCCCTACTGCAAGTCTGATGTCTCTTAGGCAGCCCCTTCTCCCACCTCTTCTGGAAGCCACAGGGACAAATCATACTTAGCTTGGCCATGTGGCCACTGTGACTTTCTGGGACAGCAATTCCAGCATTTTTATTAAAGGCACTTTGTAAATATGCATGTAAGTGTTGCTTGATATGTATATCCTTGCAAGATTTTTAACAGTTAAATTAATAAATCAGAAGAATCCTAGTCAGGTACAGGCCTGTAATCCCAGAACTCTGGGAGGCTGAGGCAAAAGTTCAAGCAAGTTCAAGCCCAGCCTGGACAGCTTGACAATTTAGCAAGATCCTGTCTCAAAATTTAAAAAGGGCTGGGGACACACATACAGTGTGAAAGCCCTGGACACAATTCCCAGTACAAAAGGGAAAAAATTATTTGCTTAGTCCGCACATCCTCATGAACCCTTCCATTTCCATCTGTCCTTCCAAACTCTGTTCACCTCTGTCCTGGACCCTATTCAGTGCACCTTAAGGCACCCAACAAGAAACAGGCTCTCCTGACTATGGCCACAGTAGAAGGCTCACCCGGGGTGGGTCCCAAAGGCACAACTCTTGGAAAGCTCAGCAGCACATTTGCCTCTGGCATCAAGTGGAATAAAACAGATCGAAGCAATGTCTGGGACAAGAGGACGGGGGTAGAGACCACAAGGAAAGAACCACAGAGCCAATGCCCGAGGCACAAGGGGTCAAGGGGAGAGTATTTCTGCCCAGATTGCATCTGGGAACTAGAGACTGGAGCCAGGGGCAGGTGGGAAGACAATGGAGCCACCTGACTGTGGGGTATCTGGGATCAAATTCCAGCCAGCTTCAGTGTGGGGGTCTGGGCACTGCCAGGGAGCCCCTTGCCAGCAAGGGCTGACTGAGCCACCTGGGAAACTCTCAGGCCAACATGCAGGTGTCACTCAAGACAACTGAAGTTGCAGATATGAGCAGGTGCCAGCTGCCTGCCACCCCAAAGTACCTCTCGCAGGCCTTGAGTTCTGTCAAAGGATCCGCGCTGGGGAGGTCTCATCATCCCTCTCCCAGCCCTCACCTGAGAGGGTGTCACGCCCTGGACCCCCATCCTCAAGACATCGCAGCTCCAGCACAAAAGTCTCTGTCGCTGGCCCCACCTCCATCCTGGCAGTCACACCGGGGTCTCCAGGAGCAGGCTGTGCTGAGAGGAAGGAAGGAAGCTGTTCATGTGGAAGGAGACAGCTTCTCCTGGGTATTCAGGGGGCTCCAGGTTAGCCCCAGCGGGAGCCCATGGCCGCTCCTCATTGAGACAAGGTTAAGGAAACCAGCCCTCCAAGGGTAGTGAGCCAGAGTCAGAGGGGCATTATTTGAGGGGTGGTGTCACACGAGAGAGGCTGTCCATGTCACGTTTCTTCTGCCACCTTCAAAGGATACCAATTCCCTTGGTCCCCCAGGCTTCCAGTCTCCCAGACTGCTCGGGGAGCTCACCCAGCCTTCCAAGGCCACCAGCAGGCCACACGTGTCAGGTGCTATCCCAGCTCCCTGAGAAGGCAGGTGCCCAGAGCACTGCAACCAGGACAGGAGCCCATCCTGCAGAGGTGGCCCCACATTCAGGCCTCCCTTCTCCCCGACCCGGGCTGACTCCTGCTCCCTCGGGCCTTTCCAAAGTCAGCGCAAACCCTCCTAAGAGAGGCGCCCCAGGGCCTCACCTGGGACAGCATTTCCTGCGGAGGGCGGGCGGGTGGCAGCCCCTGCACTAGGGGAGGTGTGGTCAGCAGAGGATGCAAAGTGAAGGCCACACAGCATTCAGCCGGCTCCTTCCGGGGGCGCCTCCATCCAGGGAGGCGTCAGCCACCCCGGGGGACCCTTCTGGGCACTCCGGAGGGTCCACGCTGTCAGGGCTGCCGAGGTCGCCCTGGGCCAAGAGAAGGGGCAGAGTGGAGTTCCCGGGCAGAAGTTGGTGGAGACTGTCGGGTGGGGGCGCGGGCCAGAGGCAGAACGCCGGATCGCGCGCGGGGCTCAGAGGTAGCCCCGGGGGACCATCGCGCGCCGCAGGGCCCCGGTCGGTGCTCTGCGTCGGCTCCGCAGGGTGGCCCGGGCCCGGGTCGGCGGGGGCCGCGCCACACGGGTCCCGGGCGGCCGCCGGCCACAGGTGCCCAGAGCCCGCGGGCGTCCTGGGCCGAGGTGCGGGGGGCGGGCGCCGCGGCCGGGCCGGGTCCCCGTTCGCTCGCCCGCCCTCCCGTGCGTGCGTCCTGCGGGCAGCCGGCCGGGCCGGGGCGGGGGCGCGGGGCCGGCACAGGAAGTCCCCCCGGCATCCGCATCCTGTCCCCCGCCCCCGCCGCCCGCCGCGCCCCCGCGCCCCCGCGCCCCGGCCCCCGCCGCCGCCACCGCCGCCGCCACCGCCGCCGCCGCCGCTCTAGGCCGCCGCCAGCTCGGTGGGCTTAACCCTTCCCGGCCCGGCCACTCACCGGGGCGGGGGGCCGGATGCGCGGCTCTGCGTGCGTCCCGGGCCGGCCGGCGGCGACCGCGGCGCGCGCTGCAGAGCATCCCCGCTGCGCGTGTCCGCGCGCCACGGTTGGCGACTGTCGCTTCATGGGTGCGGCGAGGGGGGCTCCGGGCGGGCCGTGCCAGCCCCTGGAGGACACGAGCGTGGCTGGGGCGCCCGCCCGCAGCGGTGCGAACTGGCGCTGATTCACTCTTAATTAGGTGATACTCCCTAATGAGGAGGGCCCAGCGGCTCCCTCTGGGTTGGCCAGGACGGGCAGGAGGAGAGTTTGGGACAGCCAGGGCAGCAGCTGTGACCCAAATGGATCCACCCTTCTGAACTGGCAGAGATAGCGCCTATCTCTGCGTGTTCTGCTCCCTTCCTCTGGCCACAAGGCCAAGCGGTCAGGCCCTCCCCTCCCTCTGCCTCCTCCAAGCTCCTCTCCTCTACTGCTTGGGCCGTGTCCTCTGTGGCTTCTTTCTCTCCCACATGCCAAGCTGTTTCCTGCCGGGGTGGGGGGGGGTCTCCTCCCACGAAGTCCTGACCTGACATCTCTATGTCCACACTTTGCCTTACTGTCTTCAGAGCACAGACCTCTCCTCTGATCTGGACAATAAACACAAAAATCTTGATGCTCAAATACTCTTGAAAACCCCAAAGGTGGAGTGGGAACGCCCACTGGAGGGGGATCACAACCCTCATGGGGCCACAGCCCTGTCTCCCTGCTTACTCACTGCCAGGCATTTGGATTCTTCCTGGTCCCCTGGAGCACTGGAGTTCGGTTGGGGATGGCCCCCTCTGGTCCTTGCCCAAGAAGCCTGCAGTCTAGAGGCTTCACTCCTCGCACCAGCAGCTCCAGAGGGTAGAGGGTGTGTCACCTTCATGGAGGAACAAGCGCAGCAACAAGAACCTGGCTTTGGAGACAGAATAATCTGGGCGCGCAGGACCTCTTGCAGCCAGGTGATCAGGGGTGGTGTTACCTTCTGTCTGTGGTGTGGAGATAGCAGCCTGCCAACCAGGAGTGTAAGAATGAGCGAATGGACAAGGGACATATGGACAAGGGGCAGGTGTGTACTTCCCTCTCCTGGGAGGACTGTGGGAACAGAGCTGTCTTTCTGCGTTTTCCTCCTCCCAGGATGGCCTCGCCCTGGAATCTTTAACCTCTCACTCTGCTGGCTTCTTTCCAACAGCATTTACACACCCTCAGGGCTCCCCACTTCTTTCTGGCTTCCCTTCCCTCCTTCCCTGGCCTCTACCTCATCACTCTGCACAGACAGCTCCCTGTAATGTCACCAGTGACCTCCAGACACCAACCTCCTCATCTTCTCCAGCCTCTGGGCAGCCCCAATGGTCCTGCTAGACTGCCAAGAGGAAAGCACATTGATCTCCCCTTCCTCTCAGCTGGTCTGTGACCCCTTCAGGCTCTGGCCCCTCCCTCGCTGCCCACATTTGCTGAATGACAGCATGCAGCGGGGTTCTCTTCCTGCACAAGTGTTTCCTGTCCTGTACCCAGCATTTGGCACAACAGCTGCCCTTTTTCTTTTTTCCTAGTCACTCTAATTTTTTCTCAAGGTAACAGACATACCTAGTGGGATATCCTGATGTTTCCTTAAAGCTTATATTGTTTTGTTTTGTTTTTTGAGACAGACTGCCCTTGAACTTGTGGCAATCCTCCTGCCTTAGCCTCCCGAGTGCTGGGGTTACAGGTGTGCGCCGGCTCTGGAAGGCTTTCGGTATATGTGCTGCCGAAGCAAGCACTCTGGAAGACTTTTAGCAACAAAAAATTTCTCTCACTTCTGAGTCCACTCCCATTTTTTCCTGTATGTGTTGCTGTATTTTTAAATAACATGCTTATAATGTTATTACTTGATTATATTTTAGAGAGTACCTATTGGAAAATGAAGATCTATTTATTTATTGTGGTACTAGGGGTTGAACTGAGGTCTTTCACACTGAGTTTCATTTCCAGCTCTTTTCTTATTTCTTTTGAGGCAGAGCATTGCTAAGTCACTAAGTTGCCCAGGCTGGGCTCAAATTTGCCATCCTCCTGCCTCAGCCTCCCAGAGTGCTGAGATTACAGACATGCACCACCAAACCCAGCATAACTCTTTTTATGGGTAGGGGTGCTGGGAATGGAACTCAAGCCCTTGTGTTTGCTAGGCAAGTGGTCTACTGAGCTAAACCCCCAACAAAGATAAGCCTTTAAACTACACATTCACACACACACTTTCCCTCTTATCCTGCTGCTGTGTAATAATTTGCCTGTGTTTGCCTTTGGTTCCTGACAGAGCTTCTAAACCCTTGGGGGTCCCCCCACCCCCCGATAGGAGGGTCTTTGTTGTGAGTTTATGCTAATGAGGTGACTCACTGCAGGCCTCTAGAAGTCTGGATACAAGCTGGCCCTGTAGCAAGACCATCCACATGACTGGAGTTGGGGCTGGAGATTTAGTTGGATCACATGGCCAATGATGCCGTCATTACACTTGTGTGATGAAACCACAATAAAACTTCAGTACACCAAAGCTGGGGTGAGTTTCCTGGGTAATAATAAACCCTAAAGTGCAAGGAAGGTGATGTGTCCCAATTTCACTGGGACACCTTCAGGCTCCTCCCAGGCCTCAGCCCATAGGTCTCCTTGTGGACCATGGCTGATTCTGATTTATATCCTTAAAAAAAAAAAATCCATAGGGGCTGGGGATTTAGCTCGGTGGTAGAGCGCTTGCCTAGCAAGCTCAAGGCCCTGGGTTCAAACTCCAGCACCCAAAAATAAAACAAAATAAAACTATAATCATAACATGGTGCTTCCCTGGTTTTTGTGAGGTGACATAGTGAATTGACATCAAGCTCAGTGGTTAGAGTGCTTGCCTAGTAAGCACAAGGCCCTGAGTTCGATCCCCAGCACCAAAACAAAACAAAACAAAAAAAACAAAACCAATAATGGATCAAGCAATCAACTAGGGTCATCTGGGGTCGTGTGTCCTCTGTCGAAGCTCAGCTTAATGCAAAGGGATGCAGGACCACAGTGTAGGGTAGTTCCATGTGATAATGTTGGCTGCTTCCCAGTAAGACCTCAGCGTTCCTTTGCCAAGGCTCGAATGGAGCCAGGCCCTTCTGGGTCTGCTCTGAGAACATCTCAAAGGCTAAAATTTGTAAAAGTCTAGATCTGAAGTCAAATCCTGGGTCACTGGAAGGGAGCTCCACGTGGACTCTGTGGTTTGGTTGCTCATACTGCATAAGACAAACTGTGTGCCTCAAATAGCAGAGACGTATCATCTCCAAATTCTGAGGCTAGAAGTCCAAAATCAGGATGGCCACAGAGCTGGTTCCTTCTGAGGGTTGGTAGAGAGAATCTATGTCAGGCCTCTCCCCAGCTTCCGGTGGTTTGCTGGCAAATTTTGTTGTCCTTTGTCTTGTGGAGGCATCACCCCACTCTCTGTCTTCATTTTTATGGGGGTCTCCATGTCCTGTTTTTATAAGGGTATCCGTCATATTGGATTAGGCTCCACCCTAATGAACTCATCTCATCCTAACTAATTACACGTGCAGTGAATCTATTTCCAAATAAGGTACTGGAAGTTTAGGACTTCAACAATATGAGCTTTCTAGTGGGAGAACAGAATTCAGCCGATAATAGACTCATCACTCTACCAGACGCTTTGTATGAGTTCCAGGCATTCATCGGGAGGGTTGGGGAGGGTGGCCATGGGAATAGTGTCTGTGGAAGGACACAGAGACTAGACATCCTCCAGTTCCTCTGAAATGCCTCTGTAGCCCCAGAACCCCAGGCCCCTGCAGGGAAGAGCTGACCATTCTCACCCGCCTACACAGACATCCCTGAACATTCAGAATCTGTACTCAACACATCCCCAAAGACCAAACTCAACCCGGGAAGGGAGAAGAGGCACAGCCAGGTCCTAGGAAGAAAGTGGCCAAGACCTACCAACTTACACTCCAAACTTACACTCCATGTGAGACTTGTTGGAGAATTGTGGTGAAACTCACCTCCCTCACCTGCTCCACAACCAAAAACTTGAAAAACAAAGAATAAATGCCTGAAGACTAAAGATAAATAATAAGGCAGGCTGGGGAGGAAAGACAAAGCATGAAGAGAAGCCAGGAGGCAGATGGCTCACCAGCTGCTGGTCTCTTCTCCTTCTTACTGGTCTCAGACCTGGTAGCCCAAAGTAGGGAATGTGTAGCATCAGCCAAAGACAGCAAAACTCTTAGAGATCCAGTCTCTGTAGACAAGGCTGGGACAAGCAGCCCCTGGAGTAGGCAAGTGGGGGAAGAATCTCTGTATTTCCCTTCTTTCTCTCCCAGTCCTACTCAGTGCCAGGGCCCATCTGATAACCACACTATCATGGCAGGTGGGGCGGGCAGAGCATCTAAAGTCCTGAGAGAAAACCTGTATTCCAGCTGGGCAGAGTGGTGCATGTCTGTTATCCCAGCACGGTCTGGAGGTTGAAGCAGAAGGATAGCAAGTTAGAGGCTAGGCTGAGCTACGTAGTGAGATCATGTCTAAAAAGAAGGAAGGGCTGGGGTATAGTTCAGTAGTAGTGTGCTGGCCAACAATGGCAAGATCCTGGGTTCAAGCCCTTGCACTTACAAAATAAATAAAATAAATTTACCTAAGCAAGGTGGCACATGGTGGAGATGCCACTTTCCACCACTATCTTGTATCTTGACTTCTTTTTCTTCTTTTTTCTTTTTTTTGAAATAGGATCTTACTATGTAGCCCAGGCTGGCCTTGAACTTAGAGCTATTCTTCTGCCTTAGCCTCCCGAGTGCTTGACGATCTTGACTTCTAACACAACAGTTCCAAAGGCTTTTTTTTTGTAATTAAGAAAGTATAGCATAAACTGGGCATGGTGATGCATGCCTGTAGTCCCAGCACACAGGAGGCTGAGGCAGGAGGATTGCTGAGAGTTTGAAACCACTCTGGGCTATGTAGTGAGTTCAAGACCAGCCTGAATTACAGAGTGAGACCTTGTCTCAAAAAAAAGAAAGAAAGAAAGTAAGAAAGTACAGCATTAAAAAAAAAAATCTGATTTCCATCCCTTCTTGAAAACTAGAAGTCTTGGCAACACTCGCCCTGGCCCAGGTGCCCATGGATGGCATTGATCCATTTTCTCTTGGAGTCTAATCCTGGCAGCATCACCCACTGACATCAGCACTCTGGTCCCTAAGGACTGGTGAGTTTACAGCTAGTTGATCAGGCCCCTGGGATGGCTATTTATGCTGTATTTGGATTTTCTTTATTTAAAAAAAAAATGCACTGAGCACTTTTGTGTATTTCTTTCCCAAAGAAACTGAAAACATGTCTACACAAAAATGTGTACACAAATATTCCTAGCAAAAGTATTTTTTTGTTGGGGGGCTGCTGGGGATCAAACTCAGGGCCTTGCGCTTGCTAGGTAAATGCTCTACCACTTGAGCTAAACCCCCAGCCCCCATAGCAAAAATATTTTTTAAAAAAACCAAAAGGTGGAAACAACCCAAATGTCCATCAACTGATAAATAAAATGTGGTATCTACAAGTAATGCTTCGTTTAGCCCCAACAAGGAAGTTAGTGCTGACCTGAAGTTAGTGCTATGACATGAAAATGTTATACCAATCACATGTATTGCTTGATTCTACTTATATGAAATTTCCAGCAAAGGTGAATCTATCAATAGAAAGTAGACCAGTGGTTGCCCAAGCCATAGGAATCAAGGCAGTAACTCCTCATAGGTGGGGGAGGGGATGCTGAAAGGTGTTAAAATAGTGGTAATGATAACACCATTGAATTTTACATTTTTTAAAATTATTTTTGTAGTACTGGGGATTGAACCCAGGGCACCGAACTACATCCTCAGCTCATTTTTAAATTTTTTTCAAAGCACAAGGCCCTAAGTTCAATCCTCAGCACCAAAAAACATAATAAAAAAATTTAAAAAAATAAAAAATTTTTGAGATAGGTCCCACCATGTTGCTAACTTGCCCGGCCTGGACTTGTGAAACTCCTGCCTCAGCCTTCCAGAATACTGAGATTACAGGCACGTACCTGTAATCAGTCAACTGGGTATGTAAATTATAGTTCATTAAAACTGCTACTTAAAAAACACTGTGGCAAACATCATTGAATATCTTTTTTTTTTTTCTTTTGGAATTGCTGGGTCACTAGGCCATTTTATTTTTTAATTTCTCAGGAGTCGTTAAACCAGTTTACTCTCCCACTGTGTGATCCTGCTTCTCCGTACCTCCAGCTATATTTTGTTTTGACAGTCTAATGGGTGACTGAAAAACGGCTGACTATAATCTGTAATCCCCCCGGTAACCACAGAGAGTCCATATTTATCAGCCACTTTTCTTCTTTCATTACTTTTCTGTTCATATCTTTCATCTTTTTTTTTGGAATGGCTTTTGAATAACCTTGTGGTTATTCATACGTTCTGCAGATAAACTATTTTATATATTGCCAATATTTTCTCGTATATTAATTTTTTTTGAGAGTTGCATATTTTACTTCATTTTTATTAAATTAAAAGCTACAGTCTGGCGGTGATTCCAGAACAGAGTGAGGAGAGCTCCTTATTGGGGGCAGAGAAGAGCAAGAAAGACAGACTGACAGAGACACAGGAGAGAAAGGACAAGGTTAAGGTAGGAGAACTGAATCTTCTGAACACACAGCTGGCTCCTGGAGGATGGGATGTCACACCAGTCCCTAGTGGAGCAGTATGTGGGCTGGGGGTTCAAGAGACCTGATCCTGTCCACCCAGGTCCTTTCTCAGCTTAGTCGCTGGAGCACAGCACATACCAGAAAAAGCCGAGGGCAAAGGAGGGGCAAGGGAACGGGAATATGTGCATGGGAGCAGGGAGCAGAGCTTGGAGACCAGCCTCTGCCAGAAGGGAGCAGCTCACAGGGCACTGAAGCACTTGGCCAACAGGGGACAGGGGCAGGGATTGTCCCTCCCGTCTGAACTGCCTCTCTGTCAGACAGGTCCCCTCCTTGTGTGGTGTGAAGGGCAGTGAGAGACAGGAGAACAGAGGCTTCCATTGGGTTCTAATAGAGGACAGCAAGGTGGCAAAAGGGAGTCCTTCAAGTATCTGTGATACCCTTGTCTCTCAGTTCCTCTTGCACACGGGTCAGGTAGGTGGGGTCCGGGTACCCAGACAGCTAGGGTCCCCCTGCTCAGCTGGTCTTGTGGTGGATGTCGTTCCAGGTGATGACATTCAGTCTCCCTGTGGTCGCAGACGTGCCGATAGTGAAGGTGAGACGCTGGTCAAATGCCTTTTGGAACAGGGTCAGCACCTTGTTGCCCTCGGGGCAGTCCGGGAGGTAGGCCACCCGTGTGCTGCCAGGATACCGAACTCCTGGTTTGGGTGTTCAGGCCCCTGGACACCGGGCGGGAAGACGTACTGGATGACAATGGTGCCGTACTTCTCGTAGCTGGGCAGGAGGAAGGTGGCGTCCTTGGAGACCAGCATCCGTCCATTCTGGGGCTGGCTGCCCACCAGCTGCCCGTAGAAGCGGCCACACATGGGGCAGGCCTTCCTCACCTGCAGGGCCCGGGTGATGCAGCCCTCACAGAAAGAGTGCCGGCACTTCTCCAACATCTTGGCATTCTGGATCTCCCCCAGACAGATGGGGCAGGTGCTCTCCTGCTCTTCTGCCTCCTCCAAAGGCGGGGAGGAGGGGGAGGGGGAAGGCCCTGTGCCTCTGGGGGCAGGATTGGGGCTGCTCTGAGAGGGGGTGGCCCTGGGCGGTGCAGCTCAGGGTGCTCCCCACCACCACCCAAAGCCAGGCAGCCCATAAGCTCCCCCTGCCTCTGAGCTTTCTTCAGCTCCTTCTCAGCCTCTTTCAGCAGCCCCTTGAGAGCCTTCCGGGCCAGGCAGAACCCATTGAGGGGCCGGGGGAGGGCCTGTGGGGAAAGCTGGAGAACAGAGATGTCAGAAGTCTGGCCATCTATGAGGATGGACACTCGGTGCTCCTCCTGAAGCCGGCCAGCAGGGCTGGGGTCTCCTTGCTTAGGAAGTCCCACACAGGCTTGGAGACAGTCACTGTGTTCTTGCAGGTGCCTCCACAAGCTGCCACTCTGGACAGGACGAATGACATCTGATCCTGAAGAGTTTAGAATTGGCACGCAGGCTCACTGTCTTTCCCTGCTCCCTACTTGTAGGTTGTGTGACCTGGAAAGCCCATGCAAGATGATGGCAGCAAAAATCCCTCTACTTCCACACTCAGCTGAGCAAGACTCTTGTCAGCACCGCCATTGCCGGTCACATGACTCTCATATATTAATTTTTCATGTTAGGTGAAACACTTAACTGCTTGGCACAATAATTACCAGATAGGAGGTAACCATTTTCATTAGTAAGGACAAGATTGTGAATGTGTGAACAGTCAGCCTCTACCTCCATTTTTAGTAAGAATACCACCAAAGGAAGTCTGTGGCTCTAGTATTTTACTCTGTGTTTTTTTGAGAGATCTTGCTATTTAATCCAAGCTGACCTTGAACTCAAGATGCTCCTGCCTCAGTCTCCCAGGTGTGTGCCACCTCGCCTGGCTAGTAGTTATATTTCTTTCCATTATTTCTGTTTTATTTTGGCAAGAACCATTCCAGATGTGAGAGGAATTAAGATACACCTAGCTCCTAGAACTATTTGGTAGAGGCTGCATGGGGAAAAGGAAGAAACATCGAGCCCATTTGCAGCTCTTTCTGAAACACTTTATACAGCAGTTGAATTCCTACAAACTGACCAGACGCTTGTCTTTTCAGCCTCAAAGATGTGTCCCATCGAGACAGACACACATTCTTGTGCCGTTCTGGATCTGAGTAGCAAGTTTATACTCAAGCATGTTTAATCAGGGATAGTCAAATAAAACTCAAAATGTCCTTTATGTCCATGGCTCTTTAATGCAATTCGAAAAGATTCCTATGGGCTTTGCCTTGCAGGCCGGGAAAGCTGTGGGCTCTCGTTCCTGAGCAAGAACACACGGTCCTCACCAAGCACGGACAGCCTTTACACACAACACCTCAGCTCCCGGTCCTGATCTCAAGGATGCCTCCAACTCCAGAGTTTAACCCCGTCCTCCCACCCTACCCTGCACACACTCTCCCGGGACTTTGCCAGGCCACCCGGTTTGGTCTGATCTTCCAGGCTACCGCCTCCAACCAGGAATAGAAGGGTAAATAAACGACAAGGTTACATTTCTTCCCTACAAAGTAATCTTAGTCCTCTCATGCGCCACTGTTTGCTGTTACCATCTGCCACTTCTTACTTCAGGGTAGGGGAACCATAGTGACATGGTCACAGAACTTTTCTTCCTCTCCAAATTAACAAGAACTCAAACCAGATAGCTTCCAATAGCATACTAGGAAAAAAACCAACCAACCCCAAAGTCAGGTTGGTGGCACTTGGGAGGCTAAGGCAGGAGGGTCACCATGAGTTTGAGGCCAGCCTGAACTACATAGCAAGTCACTATCTCAAAAAAAAGAAAAAAAAGTTCCAAGGAATGTATTCTGTACCTGAGGGAAGAAAGAACATGGATCTGAACCCAAGAGACTGGCAGAGATCTATGTGCCAGCAGGGCCCAGAGGCTGGGCTGGGGTCCGCGGTGGGGACACTGCAGTGCTTGTCAAATGTAGCTTAAAAACTTACATTCAACCTTCTTAACATGATCATCCCAGATGGGGAAGGAAACCCACAGTTCACATTTATTATATTGCTAAAATATATTCCACAGGGCTACAACTCAGCGACATAGCACTTGCTTGGTAAGTGTGAGGTTCAATCCCCAGATCCACCAAAAAAAAAAAAAAATCAATAAAATCTATAAAACTGTTTAGAAAAAATTTATTTGAACATATGAAAGGAAAATTTAGAGATGCCCGATAAAACAAGTTCCTTTGTAAGGTGAAGGGAAACTCTGACAGGCGTCCGGGAGCAGCGCCCAGTGCGTCACGAGCTCGGGCTGCACCAGCCCCACTCTAGCTCACGGAGCTGCAGAAGGAGCCCACGCCTGTGGCCGGGACGTGTCACATTCACAAGGACAGAGGCGGGCAGAGGGACTCACAGCTGAGGCTTCTCCTCAGCACTCCTCTGGGCACAGGCCCTGAGGGTGCGTCTCAATGACAGCAAGCGAGCTGGCCCGCACAACTGGCATATTTAAAAACACTCATAGCACACTCCGCAGAGGGCTGTGTGTTTTCCTTTCAGCCATCCAATCTGGATTTTTAAGAATGTGACCAGGCAGACACCTGGACTGCAATGACTCAGAACTTCAAAAGAAGACAGTTCTGCCAGCCAGGAGGAGCTGCCTGCTGCCCCCCTGGGCTCCTCTTCTGGGGGGCCTGCAGCCTTCTCTCCAGAAGGCTCCCTCCACCCAGCTGCAGAAGGCACACGGCGGAGAGGCGGCTCGCTCCGGGCCAGCCTAGCGGATGGGCCTGAATGGAAAGGTCACGCCAGAGATGAAGGTGTGCCCGGGGTGCGCGGGCAGGGCAGGGTGGGCGGTGGGATGGGCCGGCACAGCCCCGTAGCCCAGCGGGGGCGTGTGGATGTGAGGGTAGAACCCAGGAGGCAGAGCTGCGTGTGGCGACTGCTGCACTGGACCTGAGATCACCAGCTGGAGCAGGCTGCAAGAACAAGGAGAAGCATTAGGGTCACTAGGGTCACCACTGTGCACTGCAGCACACGCGCTCTGGGGCTTGCTCTGTCCTTCTGCACCTGTTACCAGGACAAGGCGACACCTCACACGTCACCAGCCAGGGGAGGCATCAGTGAAGGCACGTGTCATATGGGCATCCAGGTAGCTGGACACTGAGCGCAAGAGGAAGGAGGAGGCTGGCGGGGGATGACTAGGAGGTGACGCAGGGTAGCAAGATTTAGCCAGAGGAGGGACCAGCAGAAGGGAAGTCAGGACACCAGCAATGACTTGTGGAGAGGGGTCTACACTGTAGGTCATGGGCCACACAGAAGCTCCTCAGCCTCCTCAGTGCTGGAATTAGACTCGGGGCACCATGCCTGGCTCTCAAAGTTATTCTTAGTAACTGTGTATTCAATGAACTCCAGCATCATCAGCCCCTTTAAAGTCAGCCTTTCAAAGCTTGAAATCAAGAGTCCGGTGCAGCACTCCTGAGACACCACTTACACCTTGACCAGCCCTCCCGTGGGGCCCATTCCCCCCAGACTGCGGCTCATAAGCTCCCTGACACCAGGACCACGGCTTCCCCACCAGCCCGAGTCCCGGTCTCTGTGAACAGCCAGCCCAGGGCCCTACCATCCACAACCACCCTGCCCAGCTGCCTGGACCTCCCCCTATTTTTTTATTTTTTAATTTTTGGTGGTACTGGGGATTGAACACACAGCTTTCACACCAAGATATATTCCCAGCCCTTTTTTTATTTTTAAGACAGAGTCTAAATCACATAGGCAGGGCTCAAACTTGTGATCCTCGTGCTTCAGCTTGCCAGAGTGCTGGGATTACAGGCCTGTGCCACTGCACCTAGCTCACTGGGTCCTTCTGAGACTCCATTAAGGGTTTCTCCTTTCTGGCCCAGGCCTCCCGGGGTGATCAGCAGAACCTCCCAGCGTCAGAAACCATCTCCAGCTCTCCTCATGCGGCCTAAATTAATCGACTACTCAAGGCTGCTCTCCACAGAAACGTCCTGGTTCTTTGCACTGAAGACACAGGCTGCCCCCTTCCCCTACCTTTCCCAGCCCCCTACTCTGCTGCAGACACGCAGGCACTGCTTGCTTCACTCTGGGCCTTGTCTGGCTCGAGGGTCTGTGGCAGTCTCCTATCACTCAACAAAGGCTGCCAGGTCCTATTCCCCGCCGCCCCTTGTCCTGTGATGCTGCGCCTTCCCTACACAATGCCAGAGTGATGCTACTGTGTCCTGTGACAGCATGTCCTCCAGGTGGACTGCCGGCTCTCTGGCTACTGCCCAGTGCTCCCAAGGGAAGGGGCTGGCTGATCACAGCTGACCCCGACCTGCCCACCGTTGGCACAGGGGGGCTCCAAGCCTTCAGGAGGGCCTCAGGCATGGGGTCAGTAGTGCCCCCCTTTCATTTATGTTACGCCTTTCTTATAGCACTTAGTAAGAAACTTGATCGAAAGTTTAACCAACCCAAGGAGCACCTCCGAGGCAAAATGAAGATCTTCTGTTTGAACCTGTACACTCTGCCAGAGATTGAAAGTATTTCCAGGAATTTCCAGTCCAGTTGGAAAGTTGAGTAATACCAAAGAGAACATCAGAATTCAAAGTATTCTGAGTGAAATTCCAAGGAATTTTCTTGAGGCCCAGAAGAAGGAAAAGGAACAGTGGCTCTCCTGGAGGACAGCTGGCCCGGGACAGCCTGTCCCTTCTGTTGATGGGATGTTGTAAGCGCTGCCACGCCCCACAGAATCTCTTCCACTTCACTTGGGAAAACCCATCAGTGGGGCTGGACAACAGGGTCCCCAAACATAGACTAAGCCCGCCCTTCCTCTGCATTTAGCCTAGTTCTGCACATTTCTGTCTCACTCACTTCCTGCTCACACTAAATTGACAGAACCAGGGAACCAGGCCTGACGGGCCATGACATCCACAGTCTAGCCCCGCTGCCCTGCTCCCTTGCCCACACTGTCTGGGAAGCCGGCCCTGGAGCCCTGTGCCTCTTTGTTAAGGACTAACATGAGACGTGAAAGAACATTAATAATCCTACCAACTTGACTCAGTTACTTCCAAGTCTATAAACTCTGGCCCAGTTCTGCCTCCAACTATAAACGCCTTGCACAGATGCTGCGGTGACTATTTTCAGTGGATACATAATGTTTAACCCTTCAAGGATCAAAGTGGCTAATTCACCAATTTTCCCTGTGTCCTGGTTAAGCTGCTTCCAGGTGCCTACCGCTTTACAAGACTGCATTTGTATGAAATGTTTTTATGCACATACTTTTTGGCTTCTTGGCCAAGAACAGAGTCACAGAAGTGAAATTCCTAAGTTATTAAAGGAACAGCAATGGTGATAGCAACTAACACTTGTTAGATGCCCACACCAAGTGCTGTTCCAAGTGCTTTCCGAGTCTGTCCTCACAAAGCCCTATGGCAGGGCAAGACAAGGGGAACCTGAGGCAGGAACTATGATTTTCTTGACTTTTCAGGTGAGAAAACTGAGGTGTCAGGAGATAGGGAGCTTGTCCAAGGTTAGGAGGGCAGGAAGCAGTGTGTGACCCTATTCCTGCTTTCCAGAGTAGGACTGGGGTTATGTGGAGGATTCCATGTGCTGCAGACAATGATGAGAAGTTTATGAACACCACCTTTCATTCTCACTTGGGTTAGGCCAGCATTTCTGCTCCCCACTTACCATCAGGTCCCAAAGGGCTCCTCACAAAGAGAAGCTCTGAACCCTTCAGCCCAACTCGCTCTGAGAAGCCCAGGACAAAGGAGCCTGCCGGGCTCTGCCTCCCGCCACCCCTGTCCCAGCCACGCCAGCAAACAAGGCACCTACTTGTTATGAGGCAGCCTGGAGCACAGGGTTCTCAGGTCGTCTGCAATTAAGGAGATCCATGATTAGGAAGCAGACTGGAGACATGGTGAACTGCTCGCTGAGGTGGTTCTTTTCCAGGACGCTAGCAAGTCAGCAACAGTGCCTGATACTACATATTTCCAGCATGCTTTTACAAACTAGGTCCCCCTTTTCCACAGTTTTTGCTTTAAAAATAGGTCCAAAATGAAGCCATTTACCAAAGGGGCACTCTCACTGACAGGTGGTCAGGTGGCTGAGAAAGCGCCCAAGGGCAGGGCTCGCACTGAGCAGACAGCCAGGGCACTCCAGAACTGGAGGCAAGACAGGAAACATCACCAGCAGCCATCGACCGGGGCACCCTCGTGACTGAGTCAACAGTGTAAAAGCAAACACGAGTGGATCACTGGCACCAGGCCACTCTCTGGGCAGACTCAAGGACTGAAATGCAAGAGAATTACAGAACCCTCAGAACAGGCAAGGGGAACACGTCCTGACTGGGCAGTGCTTCCATAAATGTATACTACTGGTCAAAATATATCTAACTTTGTACTTATCCTGTATGTTGTGTTGTATGTGAATCGTGCCTTAAGAAAAAAGGTCTGGAGGAGAAAAGATTCCTCATGAGGAAAGATTATTCATGCCAAGTTCCCAGTCTTGGACCAGAGGAGCCAGGTGACGTCCACACATCACATCGGTGGCCCATTAGGACCAGGATGGGGAGAGCGGGGTGAGGGGGCACCACTAGGGGACATTCTGGGACTCCCACCCTCCTCCCCTGTGTATAGGAGGAAAAGAGGTACTGAAAGAATCAAAACCAGCATCTGTCTAGGAGTCCTTATGTCCTCTCGCTCAGGCAGTGCTGTCACTGCTCCCAGGAGGCTTGGCGGGGGAGGTACCCACCTCTCGTGCACAGCAGGGCACCTGAGGCCATGGCCACCTGCAAAGCCTGTGCCAGCCGGTCCAGCGAGAGCTCTATCTCCTGGGAGGCATTGAGGGGGTTCAGTTCATCCGCAAGTCTGTTGATCTCCTCCACCAGCGGGACCATGTGGTCAAAGAGGATCAGCCCCAGACGCCCGTATAGATTCTTCTCAGTCAAGTGCAGCTGCAGCGTCATGAGAACCTGCAGGACACTGAGGTGGAGTTTCGAGTACAAGACGTGGGAGTCTCTGTCCATGCCCACACCCGAGTCCTTCGTGACCTTGTTATTGACGTGGCCATTGGACAAAGAGGGCTTCTTCTTCCTTTTATAAGCCAGGGGGGCCTTCACACACCAGCGGATCAGTCCAATGAGTGGGGTGAGCTCTAAAAATCCTATCGGGAGATTGGCCGCAATTGGAGTATTTAAAAAAGTGATGAGAATCAACCGCGGGTCCTCAAAAATCCAGTTGACAATCATTTCAAGCAAGTCCAAAGGTGGGATGAGATCATCTGCAAACAAAGACAAGTCAGTCAAAAGAGTGCTTAGTCTTGGAGACAGAAGTGAGAAGTAGACAGAGGAAGGTAGATCCTCAAGTTCACGGCCTTCCTGCCTGACACTCAGATCACTACTGCCTGGCCTGTTTTCTGTCTTGTTTTCTAGAACATCCACCCCCTGAATGGCTCGGTCAATGTTACATCCCTGGTGCCCAGGACCCTCTGCCCAAAGTAGAAGCTGAAAAAAAATACTTGTTAGGTCAGTAATTCCTCAGAACTCCATTACACTTTGAAAACTCTCCTGCCAGACATGTGTCAGCCACCAACAACTGTCCCAGCCCCAAAGCCAAAACCCTTGTCTAAGCAACAGCTTGACCTCCTGAGATCCCTGAGACCGGACAAATTCCAGGCCCTACACAGAGAACAATGAGAATGTATGTTGATCCTCATTCTGATCTATGTGTCAAGCGCTCGTCTCAGTTCTTTTCACAGACAAATGTATTAAATCCTTATATAGCTTCATCAATTATTCTCAAAGGACAAGAAACTGAGGTACAGTGATGTTCGGTAATTTCCTAGGACACATGAGAAATACATGGTGAGCTCAGATCTGACCTGAAGCAGCCTGGCTCTTAGGCCATCAGGCCACACTGCCCATCCTGGGGTCGGCATGCCACGCTCTCAGGCTGGCTGTGTCCCCAACCACCTCTTGGGCTGCGCACACCACAGCTTGCAGGCAAGCTAAGGATGACAGCATTCTTTCTAAGCCGAGAACAGAAGAGGAGAGTGTGAGAAGTCATGCACATGACGGGGTAAGGTTTCTGGCTGCTCCTTCTCCCAAAGCTGGTCTTGCCCCTGAGACTGTTCCTACTGACCACCTACTATTGAACACTGCCCTCTCCGACGGGAGGTGACGGTGGCAGCAGGTAGCAGCGCTCATCTGTAACCTTCACTTGGAAATTCTGCATCCAGCCCCTTAGTTTCCCCAGATGTTTCTGCGTGGGTAACACAAGGTCCACAACCACGACTCCAGAATACACCCCAGGTCTATGCAGAGCCCTCTCCCCCAAAGCCCGAAGTCAGGGTGCATGTGTGCGCTGTGCCCTGCGCACACAGTTAAGCACGTGCACTGAGTGAATGAGACCGGAGCTCTCAGTACCACTTGGGCAAGAGGACACTGCATGATGAGATGAGTGTCTTCCTTTCGTAATGTGAAGGCGCGGACTCCCCCAGGTGCTCCCTCCCAGGTCACCACCATGAGCTGGGTAGCTTGAGGAATCACTGACACCGATGCACCAGCTTACGAGAAAAACAGCACGTTTCAGATAGCTTCTGCATGTCACTAGTGTTCCCCAAAACATTATTTCCTGTTCCACATGCTAATTCATCCACTCCCAGTGCCAAGGCCAATTTCTGTCCTGTTGGCCTGAAACAACTGATGACCTGAAAAGCACTTATAATGCTACGAACTGGGTGTAAGTCTTTCCTGTTAGAAAACCAGGCCCGAACAGAGCATCTAGCTAAGAACTGTTCTTGGGAAACCCTGCAGGAGAGTCAGGGATAATCCTTCATCAGCAGGGTGGCACTGCACCGCAAGGGCTGTCTCCTACTCCAGTGGCGAAGTGCTCCAAAGGAGAGTGTGGAACTGGTGTGGGAATGTGGTATGCACTTGCATGTCCACACTACTGCCACACAAACTTTCTCGAGACCTAAAAGGTGTAAAAACAAGAAAGAAACCTAGAAATAAAAGGAGGCTCTAATACAGTCAGAGGCTGACAGAGACCCATAACGGGCTGAACAGAAAATGGAAACAAATATCACTGCAGGCTCTCACACTGCTGGAAGGGTTAAATTATTTGTCAGTCCTCTGGGCAGCTAGAGGGCAATATCGGAGGAACCTGAAACACAGTACAAACAAAAAAAGTAGGCTTTGAGTCAGACTACACAAAGCTGCTCACCAGAGCGGGGCGTGGTGGTGTGTGCCTATAATTCCAGCACTCTGGGAAGCCGAGGCAGGAGGATCACAAATTCAAGCCCAGCCTGGGCAACTGGTGACATGGAGAGACCCTGTCTCAAAATAAAATATTTTTTTCAAAAAGGGGTAGGGAGGGGTTGGGGATTTAGCTCAGTGGTAGAACACTTGCCTAGCAAGTACAAGACCCTGAGTTTGAGCCCCAGCACCCCCCCACTAAAGAGGAGGGAGGGATGTAGCTCAGTGCATATGTAGGTTCAATCTAGGAGAGAAGTATACAAGTGTTTATTGTACTATTCTTTTTTTTTTTTTTTTGGTGCTGGGGTTCAAACTCAGGGCCCTGTGCTTGCTAAGCAAACATTCTAATCACTGAGCTAAATCCCTAGCCCCTACTGTACTATTCTTGTAACTTTTCTGAATTTTTCAAAACAAAAACTGAGAGATAAAAAGCAAGTCATATTTCTGGGGAGAAGACCACATCTCACTAGACTCCAACCTGGCTTTTTGGGCCATTTGCCATTTTTGCCATTCTGACTCAGGCAACTGGGGACACTAAGAAAATTTCCCTCTTAGCAAACCGCGTTTACCTTTAGGCCCAAAATAAAGAAGTACATTTCAGAGAAAAAAAAGGGCAAAGCGTTCACTGAGAAATAAAACCAGCCATCAGCTAAAGCTTCTCTGATGGCTGTGACATGTTTATCATTTACCTGACGACAGGTCATAGAGCGCAGTGACGGATGTTATGAACTGGCAGCAGAATCGAGGGCTGGCACTGAATATCTGCTTCAGTGTCTGGACGGAGCCCGGCACCAAACAGCAGTAGTCATCTACCAGGGCCCTGGCGAGACGCACGCAGTAGACCACAGGTGTCCGCTGGAAAGAAGCCATGAGCCACATAACTACAAGTGTTGGTAGCTAGCAGATGCAACTACGTATAAACAGTGAGGATCACCAGCACTGGCAGAGCACTTCCCAGGGTGGAAAAAGATGTTAACAGCTTCCTTTGAAGCAGGAGCCAGCAATCTAAAGCCCACAGACCAAATCCACTCCACCTCCAGCCTCTGTGAATAGTTTCATGAAGACACAGTGTGCTTACTAGCTTGCCCACTGTCTCAAGCTGCTCTTTTTTTTTTTGATGCTGGGGCTCAAACTCAGGGCCTTGTACTTGCAAGGCAAGCACTCTAACCACTGAGCTAAATCCCCTGCCCTCTAAAGCTGCTCTTAGATTGCAAGAACAGAGTTGAGTGGTTCCAACAGAGATTTCATGGCTTGCAAAGACTGAAATATTTACATAAAAAGTCTGCCAACCCTAGCTATGAAGTTTACTTAAGAAAGATGATTTGACTTCAGGTGAGAAAATAACATCTTTTGTGATCCTACAGGATTCCAGGTGAGACTCTAACAGGCAAAAATTAACAGCTGCTACCACTTTGAAGAGATTTAAGAGAGTCTGAGTTTCAGACTCTCTTAAATCTCTATCAAATGAGGAAGATGTTTTTTAGAGCAGCACTTTCCAAATTCCTCCTATAGGGGTTGGGGATTTAGGCCAGTGGTACAGCGCCTGCCTAGCAAGCACAAGGCCCTGAGTTGAATCCCCAGCACCTCCCCCCTAAAAAAGCAAATTCCTCTTACAACCTTAATTCACTTTGATAGGTTCCTCTAATAGTTTTGAATCCTATATGCTCATGCTCTCCTGCATTTTTCTCTTCCTATGTATATGCCTATCAGCCACTCAGGCCACATCCAGCAGCTGCTAAAGAAGCTGTAGCTCCAGGGCACAAACTGGGATTAGGGAGAAGTAAGGTATATATTTCACTATGACTTACCTGTGTGCTCCACCTAACAGTATGTTTTTGCCAGCCAAATTTTATGGATAAGCGAAATTATTATTTTTTTTAAAAAAACACATTCAAAAGCACAAGACCCTGAGTTCAATCCCCAGCAGCTCCCCCCTACCCAAATTCAATTAAATTGGAAAAGAAAAGATTTCAGGTCCTTGAGAATGAAGCAGCTTTATGAAGCTGAATGAAGCACATTCTGTCAGCTTGGCTAAGAAACACATTCACCCAAAGTTTTGGTCAACAACCACTTTAAAAGTAGAGTAAGACAAAAACAAAACAATGAATATTCCAAAATACTACCTAATACTAAATCTATTGTAAATATACCCTTTTTCCTTCACTACAGCCATTAAGAGTCTTGGATCTGTATGAAATAACTCACGTGCTTACTAATCTAACTGTGCAAATAACATGCTTCTAACAATAGGTAAACACGGAACTTACAGATACTGATTTTAAAAAAAATCTCATCTTTAAGACTGCACATATACTGTTTTCAAAATCCTACCTTATTTTCCCCTAAAACATTTTTCATTTGTTGTGAACATTAAACCTTTTTGTTTAAAAAAATTAATTTATGCATGCATAGTAGCACACATCCATAATCCCAGCACTCTGGAAGGCCAAGCCCAGCCTGGGCGACTTAGTGATTTAACACGACTTTCTCTCAAAATTTACAAAAAAAAAAAAAAAAACACCAACAGGAAAAAGGTCTGGAGATGTAGCTCAGGGTAAGGGCCCTGGGTTCAATCCCTAGTAACCCCTCCCCAAAAAAGCCCTCAAGAATTATAATGCTCTGTATATAAAAACGGGACTGGAATACAGGTATCGGTACACAGCACAGCAATGATAAAGGACACAGTACATGTGGTAAAGATCGCTCCAGAAATCCAGTTAAACGAAAATTTCTAAAGTAAACTCATCTTGAGAGACTCCAAGGAAGAAGGCTATTTCCAGAGCAGTACCTGGAGCCAGGAGGCTGCACACTCCAACACTGGGATTCGACACACAGCCACAGCCATGGAGACCAGCTTTCCCAACAGGCTCATCCTGCTGTCATCAGCTTTGTTCCCCTGAGGGCTGAAAAGCGATGAGAAAATAATCTGCCGCACAGAGTCCTTGGTTTGCTCCTGGAAATAATTGCACATGATTTCAAGAAGTTGAAGCTCCTGAAGCGAATTCAGTCTCTGTAAAACAAATCCAAGAAAAAGCTGTGAGAAATGTAGCTATCTCGTGCTTGTTAGCTCACGCAGTAAGAAGGCAGGGAATACATTATGTTCCCCGGGGTGCTCTTCAGAGGCCCAGGTCCCAGGGAGTAGAATGCTGAGGCTAAGTTCAGGAAAAAGTCCTGTATCTCATCAGGTATCATCCTGGAGGATTCAGGATGACCCACACGGTTTAGGACTCTAGATAACAAGACTTTAATGAGGTAAATGAACAGTCCCCAAAGTCTTTTCCTTGAACACCGCTGGGTCGCAGCTGTCACCTGCCTGCAAACCAGACACGCGGCTGGGCAGTGCCTCAGGACTGCAGGGCAGGGGGACTGGGGACTGCTGCAGGAGCAAATCCCAGGGCGAGAACCGAGGGGCTGGGCGAGCGTCTGTCACCGAGAAGGGCACGGCCGGGATAGGCACCTTGGGCTGCGCTCCGCGCTCCTTGGGCACCTGAAACACGAACTCCTCCAGCAGCTCCACGGGGCCCTTATCCACGATGGGCAGCGGCCCGCTCTGCAGCTGGCTACTGAAGTAGATGTCCAGATGGTACAGCACCTCCTTGGCGGCGCTCAGCGCGTCGCGGCGCAGCAGCGAGTGGCGGATGTCGCTCATGGTGCCCCGGTGCCCGCGCGCCCCACTTCCGCCCGGGCGCCGGGGACGCGCCGCCGCCCGTGGAGACAAAGAGGTGCGGTCCGGCTTCCGTGCCGACCCGGGCCGGGCCGCGGCGCTCGCCTGGCCGCCCGCTACCTGCTGCCGGCCCGTTCAGGGGGCCATCGCCGCTGCCGCCGGCCAGCGGGCACCCGAGGTCCGAAAGCGGCGCCAACCTGAGCCGCGGGAGCCGACGCCGCGCAGCCGAAAGGCGGCGGAATGCCAGAGCGAGGACGGCGGCCCGCAGGGGCCAAGCGCAGGCGGCGGCCGCGCGCTCCAGGGAGGACGCCCCCTGGCGGCAGCGTGCTGGGCAGGTAGGCCCCGCCCCAGGACCGGAGCGAGCTGCGTTCTCTGCTGCACCAGCCCGAGCGCCGGCGGAGGCTTTCCCAGGCTCACAGGCTTGCTGTGGAAGGCTTCACCGCTGTTTCCAACAGACAGGATAGGGCGTTGGCTGGGAGACGGCGGACGTGGGCCCCTCTAACCCCAGCGCCCACTCTGTCCACAACGTTTCCCTTCCCCAGTCCTCTCCAGACCCTGGCCTTGCTGGCTGCTGGTTCCCTGGCCTGGCCCAAGACGGCTGTTGGGAAACTTGGTAGTCTGCAAGGCCCGGCCCACCTGCTTCCTGCTCCTGAAAACCCTCCTAAAGCTCATCAGCACTTTATACAAGCGTCTTTTCTAGCATTAATCTCTCTCCACTGAACTAGCTAGCAGTGTAATTTTGGAATTTTTAAACAAGGCAGGAAAGAATATGGCCAGAAGAGGCCAGGTGCCAGGTGGCACAAGTACAGGACGTGCCTGGAGTAAAAGGGCTATGCTGGCACAAAGGCGGGCCTCAGTGAGGATGTAGTAAAGGCTGTGAAAACTCCAGGGAGACAGGGATAGACTAGGGAAGGGCATAAAATGGGTGCAGCCAGGCACAGCCCCAAGGGGCTGAGTCACTGAGATTCTGCTACACGTCAGGAGACATGGCTGTACGGCCCCTCTTTGTGCAGGTGCCCAGAGTGTAGTGAGATCAAGGTCCCAGTGTTACCTAGAACCTTGGACAAGTGACCTTTTCTCTCTCTCTCTCTCACACACACACACACACACACACACACACACACACACACACACACGGACCTCAGCGTGCTCCCTTCCAACAGAGGATAAGCAAACAGGAAATGTGCCACAGCAGCTGGCAAAAATTAGTCACTCAGTAAAAGCTGGCTTTCCCTTCCTTCCTTCCCCACTGAAAGCTGGTTTATACACAGCAGAAACCAAACCAGCCCATTTATAAATGCATAGTAGAAACCAAACAATACCTAGAAAATAAGTATCCATGTGTATAAATAAATTTATACTATGTTTGAAAGGCAGTAACATTCTTTCCATTTATTTCTTCTTTGTCTCATAATATGGGCCTGCAGGTAGAAAGATCTCTCGCAGGTTGCTCCAGAGTCCGTGGGAGTAAATGTTCCGGTAGACTTGGGATTCGGATGATGAGGGCCTGGCCACCAGGGGGCAATGCTGGCACCAGGCCCAGTCCCCTTTGCACCACTCATTCGTGGTCTGGTTAGTGGCAGCCAGGTACACAGCAAAGCACAGGTAACCCCCCAGGAGGAAGCTCAGCACCGTGACAAAGCCCAGGAAGAAGACAATGCTTGGGAAGGTCAGGAACAGGTACTGGAAGCAAAGAAGATGCACGTTAGGAAGTGCAGAGTGCCAGCCCTGATCCTGTCTATGCACACACCAGTCACCACCTCAGCCGCCCATCTGCACCCAATGGGACACACTGAAGGCAAGTCAGAACCATCATCAGCACTGACGAATAGCCCTGAGATTGTCTTGGTGTGTGTGACAGCTTACTGTGGGATAAATAAAGTGTTCCTCTGAGGGGAGGCGACTCAGGAAACAGGACTATGCCAGTTAGCTATTGACAAAATAAATGAACACAGACCTGAGTTCATGTATCAAAATAAAATAAAAAATAAAATCTAGATGGGCAGGAGAAGTCATGTCTCTCTTAAAACAATCCAACCATAAAAATACACGCACAAGGATATTCACTGGCACTGACTCTTAACAGCCCTTCTTCCCCAAAGAAATGAGTTAAATATCCACCGATAAGGAACAATAAAATAAAACCGGGCTAGTCACAATGTGGATTAATGAGAAGCCACTGGAAAATGACACAACTGCTCCAGAAAATAGTATGGGAGTCCTTTTCAAAACCTAAAATGGGCTGGGGATTTAGCTCAGTGATTAGAGTGCTTGCCTTGCAAGCATAAGGCCCTGAGTTCGATCCCCGGCACCACAAAAAACAAAACAAAACAAAACAAAAACCTAAAATGGACTTCTATGACCCAAGAATTACAGTAAAGACACATTTTCACACAAGAACTTGTAAACAGATGTTCATGGCACTTTGTTAATAGCTCAAACTGGACACTACCTAAATATCCTTCAGAGGGCAGATGGTTAAACTGGTACATCCAGAGTATGGAATCCTGTATGGCAACAAAAGGAATAAACTGCTGATATACACAGCTACTCAGGTGGGTTTCAAGGCAATTATGCTGAGTGCAAAAAGCCAGTCATAAAAGGATATGTACTTCCTTTTGTGAAACATCTGTGAACGAACATAATTACAGAGATGGGGAACAGACTAATTGTGGCCAGGTGTTAGAGGTGGAAAAAAAGGTAAGCGTGGCTACAAAGTGGTAGCAAAAGGGAGTTTGGTGACAGCATGTTTGAGCAACTTGATGGTACTGGTGGTTCCATGAGGCTACTCATGGGACAAGACTGCACAGAGCTGCATACGTGAGCGTTAGTGCATGCACAGCCAGTGAATTCGGCTCTGTGGGCTGTGCCAACATGTTTTTAAATTTTGGCATGGCACTATGGCTGTATAGGACACTGGCATGGGGAGAAGGGGTGTTGCAAGTGTACAGACTTCCTGTATGCTTTTTTACAAACTGCATTAAATCCATTTCAAACTAAGAGTTAGAAAAAAAGAAAAGGTGTGGCTTAAGGTGGCACACACCTGTAATTCTACTACATGGTGAGAACCTATCTCAAAAAAAAAAAGCCTAAAGAAGAAGAGGAGAAGAGGAGCAAGAGGAGCAAGAGGAGAAAGAGGAGGAGGAGGAGGAGGAGGAAGAGGAAGTGGAAGAAGAAGAAAACAAAGATATTGGTTTCACTGGGCATGGTGACACACACCTGTTAATTCCAGCACTTGGGAAGCTGAGGCAGGAAGATTACCATGAGTCTGAGGCCAGCCTGAGCTACATAGTGAGTTCAAGGCCAGCCTCAACTACATAGTGAGACCCTGTTGCAAAAAAAAGAAGATACTGGTTTTAAGACTAAGTGAAGTTAAAAAAAAAAAACAAGACTAAGTGAAGTGAAGCCATGAAATCAGACATGAAGGCATATGCCTATAATCCAAATATTGAGAGGCTGAGGAAGGAAGACTGCAAATTCAAATCCAGGCTGGGCAACTTAGCAATTTAGTGAGACACTAGCAAAAAACAAAACAAAACAAAAAACCCGCAAAGAAAGAAAGAAAGAAGCCTAGAGAAGTTCAGTGTGAATGTCCTAGGTTCAATCCCCAGTGCTGAAAAAAAAAAAAAGTATGAGGTATATGAAGTATATATTCATGCTGCAGTATGCCAGAAACTTGATTTTTTTTTTTTAATACAAGGTAAGATCTCACTATGTACTTCAGACTGGCCTTGTGGTCAGTGATCCTCCTGCCTCAGCCTCCCAAGGGCTAGGATAACAGGCATGTGCCACCATGCCCATGACATTTGAAAACATTCTACAAGAAAGAAACCAGTCCAAAAGTCAGGTATTATATGGTTCTGTTAATATGAAATGTCCAGAAAAGGCAAATTCATAAAGAATTCATAAAGAAAAGATTAATGGTGCCAGGACCCAGGGGAAGAGGGAATGAGGAGTATTTCTTTTTGGGGTAATGAAACATTCTGAAATGAGAGTGATGAAGGGTGCATCCCTACTAAAGCCACTGAGTTGTACATATTTAAAGGGTAGATTTTATGGTATGTGACTTTAATATCAACTTTAAAAAAAACAGAAATGCACAGTGGTTTAAGTGCTTGCCTTGCAAGCACAAGGGCCTGAGTTCGATCCCCAGCACCAAAAAATGAAAAGAAAAAAAAAAAAACAAACAGGAATGGCTACACTTTTTACTGGGAAAACAAGACTTTTCCACCTTGAATTGTGAAAACTACCACCCACCACATAATTACCTGAATGAGAAAGACTGTGTCCACAGCCTGGAAGCGTCCGAAGTCATCGACGTACGTCTCCTGGTACAGATCCGAGACCACCACCAGGCGGACCAGAAATGCAGCACTCACGACAGCCATGCTGGCTGCCGACGCCGCCAGTGTCAGGAGGTAGACGAGGAAGTACCTGGTGTTCCAGGCCCCGATGCAGTTGTTCACCCAAATACAGTGATGGTCAAAACGGTGCACACACCAGTTACACACACCTGCGCAGAAGGGAGGGAGCAGGTGTGGGGTCTGTCCCGGACACAGTGACGCCACACACACCTACTACAGTTTCTCGTACTGGCTTGTACTGGCTGGCAGTACGAGGAGCGGGCTGGCACGGGGGTGCTGCCACCAGGCTTTTAGAACTGCTGTGTCCAATACAGGAGCCAGCAGCCATGTTTGGGTATTGAGCATTGAAATATGGCTACAAGAAAAATCTGAAAATATTTTGTTGATATTGACAAATTTATAGTTTTTCAATTAGTGCAATTCTCTTCTGAATTAGTGTGACTAATACAGAGGTGACATAAGAGTTGTGAACTTATTTAACATGCACAAACATGGTTTTAAAACTGATGGTTTTGGCTGGGCATGGTGGTGTATACCTGTAATCCCAGCACTTGGGAGGCTGAGGCAGGAGGAGTGCTGTGAGTTCAAGGCCAGCCTGGGCTACACAGTGATTTTAAGGCCACAGCTTGGACTACTTATCAATATCCCCCTTTTTTTTCTTTTTTTGGTGCTGGGGATAGAACTCAGGGCCTTACACTTACAAGTCAGGCACTCTAACCACTAAGCTAAATCTCCAGCCCTTCAATATCCTGTCTCAAAAAAAAAAAAAAAAAAAAAAAAAAAAAAAAAAAAAAAAAAAAAAAAAAAGAGAAGAATAACAACAAAAACTGATGGTTTCGATTTAAAGTTAATTCTGATAAAGATGTATTATCGTGTCAATGTAGAAGTACATAATCAAAGACAACATCTTAGTTGTCTTAGTTATTGGAAAACCTAAGAATCTCTGGCTATAGCTTGGGTATGTGAGTCTACTCTCTTTCAATTGTCGATTTTATGAACTCTAAATACTGATCAGGTATTTCCAATGAGAATTTAGTATCCAAATTGAGATGTGCTGTAAACGTAAAACACGTGCCCGATTTCAAAGACTTAGCATGATAAAGAGAATATAAACTACCTCATCATATTTTTGTATCGATTACATGTAAAAATGATATTTTAGGGTCAGGCATGGTGGGACATGACTGGATTCCAGCTACTTAGGAGGCTGAGGCAGGCCTGAGGCAAGTTTGAGCCCAGACTAGGCAATTTAGTGAGACCCTGTCTCAAAAATAAAAAGGACTGGGAATATAGCTCAATGGTAGAGTGCCTACCCAGTAGGCTTGAGGCCCTGGGTTCAATCCCCAGCACTGAAAGGGAGGAAGAAAAGATATTTTTAAGTACATCGGTTTCAATCAAATATATGATTAAATTAAAATTAAGTAACTTTTTTTTTGCAACACGGCTACTAGAAAATCTGGAACCACATATGTGATTCACATATTTTTGTTAGACAGTGCTAGTATAGAATCTTGGGCATTCTCCAGAAAACTGAGCTTTCCGCTGCTGAAATCTGCAGACACAGAAGTCCACAGAAACATCTCCTGGGAAGCACACCCTGCCATGTGGCAAAGGAAGGGCAGAGCGTCGGCCACCACAGAAAACACATGACCTCCCTGTCCGGCCTCTGAAGGAAACCGCTATCTGGCCTTTAACAAGAGTGGTCATCCCATGTCTGGGGACCAAACGGCTCTACTTTGAGACTCATGATACACTGTGCTCCAGTGAAGCCCACACTGGCACGAGGGAGGGTGCTGATGGCACCACTACAGCCACACTTACTGCAGTGCTTGGACCGAGCTGGTTTCTGTAAACCGCAAGTAGAGCACCTCACATTCTTTGGAAACACTGCATCATCAAATTCATAAGCTTGAAGAAATAGTAACTCATTTGCTTTTGTTACAGTGCCTGAAAAAGCAAGGACAAATGTCAGTTTAAGCAGTATCGTGGACTGGATGTTCACAAAATCTGTCCCCGAACAACACATCTAAAACTGCTATATTTAATATGTAAAGCAATTAAGTTTTTTACAACTGCTTTACTGAGATACAATCCACAAACTCAATTCAGTGGTTTTTATTCACAGAGCTGTGCAGCCTTCATCACAATCAATTTTAGAATACTATCATCATTACAAAAAGAACCTGTTAGCAGTCACTCCCCACATCTCTAATGTCTCCAGGCCCTGGAATCTACTGATTTACTTTTTTTTTTGTGGGGGGGAGATGCTGGGGATCACACGCAGGGCCTTGAGCTTGCTAGGCCAGTGCTGTACCACTGAGCTAAATCCCCAACCCCTCTACTAATTTATTTGTATCTCTATGAATTTGTCTTTTCTGGGCAGTTCATATAAATGGAATCACATAATTTGTGCCTTGTTGTGTCTGGTTTCTTTTGCTCAAGCAAGTTTTCATGGGTTCATCCAAGTTGTAGCATGAATCAATACTTCATTCTTTTTTTTTTTTTTTTTTTGGTGCTGGGATTGAACTCAGGGCCTTACACTTGCTAGGCAAGCACTCTAACCACTGGGCTAAATCCCCAGCCCAATATTTCATTCTTGATTTCGTTTTATTCTGTTTAGTGTGCTAGGGATGGAACCCAGGGCCTCTCTCATGCTAGGCAAGTGCTCTAACATTGAGCCATACCCACAGACCCTTATTCTTTTTTATAGCTAATATTCCATTAAATGGGCTTATCGTATTTTATTTATCTATTCATCAACTGATGAATAGTTGGTACTTCAAAGACAGAAAAGTTTAAAGTAAGCAGTATGGTGGATTGGATGTTCACGAGTACAGAAAAAAATCCCAAGCATATACCAATCAAAAGAAAAACAGTATAATAAAATTAATATCAGACAACAAGGCCTGGTGGTGCATGCCTGTAATCCCAGCACTGGGAAAGCTGAGGCAGGACGACTGTCAAGAGTTCAAGGCAAGCAGAAGGGAGGGGTGGGGGAGAGGGGGGAGAACCAAGATGCATCATGTATAGGTACAGAATAAATGTAATGAATGTGACCATTATATGTAGAATGTACCAATACATGTTCTTGGTTTTAAAAAAAAAAAAAAAAAAAAGAGTTCAAGGCCAGCCTGGGCTACATAGTGAGTTCAAGGTCAGCCTGAACTATATGGCAAAACCCTATCTCAAAAGAAAACAAAACAGGGGGCTGGGGATTTAGCTCAGTGGTTAGAGTGCTTGCCTTGCAAGTGCAAGGCCCTGAGTTCGATCCCCAACACCAACAAAAAACCCAAAGAAACAACAAAAATTTTATTTTAAAAAAAAAAAGAAAAAGAAAACAAAACAGGGCCTGGGATTTGGCTCAGTGGTTAGAGGGCCTGCCTTGCAAGCACAAGGCCCTGCGTTCAATCCCCAGCACCAAAAAAAAAAAAAAAATTAATATCAGACAAAAGAGACTTGGTAGCAGAAAGCATTAGTTGTGATAAAGAGGCTAACTATATTATGAAAAGACTCAATTTACCAGGAAAAGATAATACTAACTCTAAACTTGAATGTGTTTAGTAAGAATATACATATACACAAAACACCTTCAAAATATAGGAAGCAGAAACTGACAAACTACAAGCAGAAGTCTAAAACCTACCATCAGAATGAGATAACTACTGTTCTCTGTAACTGGTTAACAAATAAAAAAATTAGTATGGATATAAAAGATTTGAACATAATTAATAAACTTGATATGACAGATTTTTGGTTCTCTGTACTCAAGAATTAAAAAAAAAACTGACCACATGTCCAAGCGTAATGCCAAGTCTCAGAACAAATTTCTTTTCAGTATGGAGGCTTGAACTCAGGGCCTCAACCATGCTAAGCAAGTGTTCTACCACTGAGTACCAGCCCAGCCCACCCCCCTCCCTTTCAAAATTTTTTTAAATTTTCAGACAGGGTTTCACCAAATTTCCCAGACTGGCCTTGAGCTCCCAGACCTCCTGCCTCAGCTTCCTGAGCAGCTGTGATTACCGTGCCAAAAAAAAAAAAAAGGTCTCAGTAAGTAGTTCAGCCTGGCCTTGAACTCACCATGTATCCCAGACATCAAAAAGATAAACTAAAACAAACAAAAAAACCAAAAAAAAGCATATTGGGGGTTTAGGGATTCAGCTCAGTGGTAGAGCACTTGCCTCACAAGCACAAGGCCCCGAGTTCAATTCCCACCACCCCAAAAAAAGGGTATTAGAAAATTTTTCAAAGTTCTAAAAAACCCATTGGTCGAAGACAAAAAATAAAGGAAGAAAACACAACACTTTTGTAATCTTTTTAAAGGGACCGCTATCTGTTTGCTACTCTAACAGTAAGGCAGCTGAGCTGTCCCCAGTCTGTATGCTAAGAGCTTCAACTTACCAGGATTGGTTAAACAAGTTAGGGAGAAGAAAACCAGGTTTATAATCAGCAATACATAGGGCAGAAGAAGGTAACACGATGAGAACTCCAGCTCTTGACAGTAGCCAAATATTTCCCAGGTATATTCAACATAGACCAGCCCTTGCAAGACCAGGTGCAGGATAATGAAAGCGTGGTTACTGAAAGGAAAGAGACATGGGCTTATTCACAGGGCTGCTCCATCAAGAAATCGTACAAAACTAAGAACTGTTACAAGGGTTCCTTTTTGGAATTAAGAAACCATGTGAAACATTTCACATGTATTTTATAGGAATACGTGTCAATCTTTTCCCATTCTTTAAATATCTTTATTTAAAAGCAGACACATCAAAACCCCAAAGACAGGGGTTGGGGATTTAGCTCAAGTGGCAGAGCACTTGCCTGGTAAGCGCAAAAGCCCTCAGTTTGATCCTCAGCACCCCCCCAAAAAAACAAAACAAAACAAAACAAAAAGACAAAGGGCAGATTATCCGTAAGTAGAAGTTCTGAACACAGGACTTTCCATCTTTCTAGCATCCTTCCCCACCATGATGACTATGCTAGAAACCACGGGTGCTTCCTGAAGCTACAGAGTGGCAACAAATAATCAAGACAGAAAGAGGGTCATATTTAACCTCTGAATGATAAATACCGTGTATGGAAGAAGTATCGAAGCCATCTTTGTACGGCTCTCTGAAGGCATTGTGGAATTATACGGGAACACAGCTGAAAGAAAAGAAAAGAAAAAAAGCTCAATTTCATCCCTCATTCTCCTCACTTTCAAATTAGATGCTCCACGCACAGCCAACAGTATTGGAGATACTAAGTTTCATTTCAGTACAAGCCAATGAGAAAGAATAAAGAGAAGGGTTTCCTTCTAATGGCTTTCTTTGACACCAACTCTTCCATTGCTACCCTGACCTCACAGGTGGCACTTGTCAGGGTCTTCAGAAGAAAAAAAAAAGGTGAGCAGAGACTCAGGGAATGTTGATGTGAAGGTTGCTCTTTCGCTTTCTGGGTTCAAACCCAGTTCGAGTTTTACCCTGATCACTGGCGTTAGCCTGGGTCCCTCCCAAGTCAACCTTTTCCCCAGTTCTGCTCCCTTTTGATCCTGAAGGAGGATGAACAGCCCCATGTTCGGCTTTCTGCTCATTCATCCCCTAGTTCTATCCATCAAGCATCTCAGGCAGACACTGCTCACGTCCATGCCCAAGGACAGGCATCACATCCAGAGTTAGAGCCAACCTTGACGATGCTCTTACCTCAGGGCACTGCCACAGGTTACTTTCAACAGTCACAAAAACAAAAACGTACAACTGCCATGAACGAAAGGCTAAATGAACCAACCAATTTAAATGGACTCTTTCTTGCCCTGTCAGTGAGTCTTTTAGACTAGTGCAGTATTCAAACTTCAGTGGTATTCAAGGACCATTATTACCTGTTCTCCACCCTGGACCAGGCTTGTCAAACGGTGACTTTTTGAGCAGATACAGATCATAACAACACTGGTCAGCATGAAAGCCAGGTAGAATAAGAAGAGAACCAGGAAGTCCATCCTTGAGGCTGTCAGGGAACAGAAAAAATACCAGCTGCTACTGAAAGATTTATTCCATGGCACATATTCTCAAACTCCCTAAATGGCTCCCAAAACAGAAACCACTGACTCTCAAGCACACACCACAGAGCCCTACTGCCTTTGAGTGGGGTCTCCCAGATTCTGAATGCTCCCTTTCAAAATGAACACTGTGGTCTGCTCTTTGTATGGCTCTCCTTCCTGTTAAGTCCTAAGCAAATAAAACAAAAAACTATCTATTTTTCTTCCCTCCAGCAACAAATCCTTACACTTCCCTAAATATTCACATATATACTATTTCAGGAGGTACACAAAAGAATCTGCTAACAACATGACCGGAACAAGCAATTCCTAGAGGCAATCAGGAGTCCAGCACCTCGGATCAGATGTCCTTATCCTCTGACACATCCCTCCAGGTCACTGACCTCAACTGTCAGAAACCACCCATGGTAACCAGAGACAATACATTGGTCTGTGTTAATAAATTGAGAGTGGTTTATTTTTGGCCTTAATGGACAGGATTCTGGGCCAAAAATTCCAACCAAGATAAACCAGAAACTGTTCGAAACACAGAGCGGCAATCCTCACCAGGTAATTCAAGGTCTCCACCCTACATCTTTCGCCTGATTGGATACTTTTTCAGTCAACTACTCTGGCATTCCTCTTCCCAACATTCACAGCGAAGTCAGCAGCTCCTCTCGGGCTGCGGTGTGTGAGTGCCACTACGGGGGGCATCCACAGCAGCTGGAGACATGGTCCCTCCAGGAGGCTGGATGTAATTGCAGAAGACAGATCAGTTCAACCTCACCCAGTAAGACTAGGAGTCAGCGGCAGAATGCATTGTGGAAAGGTTTGGAAATGGGGGATGCTGAACCCACAAGGTGTGAATGAGTTACAGGACTTCTGGGAAACAACTAATTGGGAAGAATATGCCCAGCAGTCTTGGGTTCATCCCTTCTTTTTTTTTCTTTTCTGTGTGTGTGTGGGGGGGTGTTCCTGGGGTTGGACCCAGGACCTTTGTACTGAACTGCATCCCCAACTTTTTTTTTTTTTAAATTTTAAAACAGAGTCTCGCCTAAATCGCCCAGGCTGAGCTCGAACTTGTGATTCTCCGGCCTCAGCGTCCCACAGTGCAGGGATCACAGGCACGCGCTATCACGCCCGGATCATCCCTCCCTACCACTACTGCTACCCCTATCTGTGAGGCGCCCACCTTGGAGACCAGACAGAGGGCCTCCCGGAGCCTATTCGCCACCTAAGACCCCCCTAATGCGTGGACCTGGCTGGAGCTTTCCCCTGAATAGGAGCCGGGATGCAGCAGGCTCCGAGGTGACATACAGGCCAGCTTGCAGCAAGCCGGGAAAACCCACTGGGGTCCGGAGCCCGGGAGTGTATGCAAGGATCAGCCCCGGGCGGAATGAAAGGAGAACTGTATCCCCACGCAGAGGGGGAAGGAGTAGGTTCAGACGGGGAGACGGACGGCCCCGAGCCCCGCAAAGGACACCTTACCCCCAGGCTTGGGGTCAACCGCCAGGGAACCGAGCTACACCCTCCCAGGTGAACCCGAGACTTCCGGTGGGCCAGTGACGTCATCGCGGCGCCCGCGGCCAGGCTGACTTCCGGCGGAAGTAGGGGCGGGGTGCTGGGTGCCTGGTGATTGTCTGGTGTAGTTCCTCCGGGTGAGGGAGTTTCAGTACCCTGTTTCCAAGTAGACTTGACAAGAACGCTGTCTTGGGCCTGGTACAGGAGGACGATGGGGCTGTGAAACAGGCGCGGCTTGGGAGGACCCCAGCCGTGTGCGGCTCACAGCCAAGCAGAGGTCCCGGGAGGCCCGGGGCTGTCGCGTTTAGGAAGGTAAACGTGTCTTCATGGTGTACAGGTTGCTCGCAGCCGGCCACACCGTTAGGGTCTAATTGACCCCTTCCAGCATCTTGCACCGCAGAAGGCACATTATGTACCCGTCTGAGTCAGAATGCTCTGCACAAAGGTTCTTTCCTCCTGTTTACGTACAGTCCTGAACATCTCCACCTGGGGGCGGTGACAAGTGCACGACCATAAACCTCTTGGATAAAAGAGAAGGCTGTTTTGATGATGGCCAGACTTGGGCTGAGAGAGCTGCTTCCAAACATAGCATCGAGAACGCCCCTGCGGGATGTTCCTTTGCTCTGAACGCCTCCAAATCCACTAAGGAAGGTTTATTCTTGGTGGCCCTGAAAACCTGAACCAAGCCTGTCCTCCCTTTGAGGGGGAAATATCTGATCTCTAAACACTGGCCTCAAAGCCTTCGCTTTTCCTGTTTGTCCTTGCTGCCTACGCCAGCTTCTTGATTCCTCTTTTCTTTTCTTTTTCTTTCTTTCTTTTTTTTAATACTCCTTGCTGAGCTGGCCTGAGTACATTACCTTCTGAGTACATCATTCACCTTCGACAACTTGTGAACACAGACTGTCAAGATGTAGTATGACCAGAGAAGATTGGGTGTAGATGGAGCCCATCGCATGGCCAGACGGGGCTAGGTATCTTCAGGGTCTCCAGCTAACGCCACTTCGTTAGTTGACACTGAGCTGGGGGTTAAATATTTTGGATTACTTTTTTTTTTTCCTCATAAATGCAGAACTTTTTCTTTTTCTTTTCTTTTTTTTTTTTTTGAGACAAGGTTTTGCTGTGTAGCTGGGGCTGGCCTCGAACTCATGGCCATCTTCCTGCCTCAGCCTCCAGAAGGATTACAGGCATGAGCCACCATGCCCAGCCATATCATTTTCTATGGATAGTGTCAGTTCAAACTAACTTTGAACCTCGGTTTGATCACCTATGGCATTTTGTGCTGGGTTATCTTTCATTTTTTGAAATAAATGCAAGTAACATCATGTTCACTGTAATAAAAGGGTCAATACATCCAAAATCTAATAAAAAAATCTTCCATGGCCACCACCCTTCTTGAATCCCAGTGCCATAGAATTACCGTTATTTAGTTTGCATCCTAAAAACCCTCTTCTTTGCATATATTCAACAAAACGGGCTGGGGATTTAGCTCAGTGGTAGAGTGTTTGCCTGGCAAGCACAAGGCCCTGAGTTTGATCCCCAGCACTCCCCCCGACACACACACAAAAAAATATTGAGGGTCTAATGTGTGCCAGGTGCTGTTCTAGATGCCAACAATGTTAGTGATAAACAAAACAGAATAGGCCCAGTATGGTGTCTCATGACTTGGGAGGCTGAGGCAAGAGATTGCTGCAAGCTCAAGGCCAGCCTGGAATACATAGTGATACCCTGTCTCAAAAAAAAAAAAAAAAAAGGAACGAAGGAAAGAAAGAAGAAAGAAACAAAGAAAAAGAGATAAATGGCATTGTCTTACACATAACAGTTCTCCAGATTTATTTTTTTACTTGACACTGTTTTGGTGATCTTTCTCACACCACTCCTAAATTGTATTCACTGCATTATAAACATGGCTATTTAACTGAGCCGTGGTTCCTCTGCCAGGGTTTCTCTGCAGTACCGGGCTGGGAATTTAGCTCAGTGGTAGAGTGTTTGCCTAGCAAGCGCGAGTCCCTGTGTTCAATCCCCCAGCACCCCCAAAAAAAGGAACCAAGTACCTACAGCACTGTAGTTAAATGACAAATTAGAGCAGTCCTGCTTTGATCTAAGCAGAAGCACCTATTTATGGAGACCACAAAGTTGTTGTCCTGAATCAAAGGATACAGAATTCCAGGATTTTAAGAGAATTTTATGTTACAAAAATCTGGATTTTCATGACAGTCTTCTGCCCTCAAACAGTATAATGGACAGTTGAGATTTCTGACTCAGTATGTCTGCTACACTCCTTCCTGCATATTCTCTGGGTAGGATTAGACCCATTTCCAGGCTTAAGGGTGAGTCCCAGCTCTTAGATTGGTTTTAGACAATCAGGGTAATCCTACCGTCCTTATCACAATGATTTTTCAAAATAGTACAACCAGGGTATAGGAAGACTTCAGTGTGAACTGCTTACAGTTTCCTCTTCAGTGGTTTCTCCTCTCCCTTCGAGGTGGGTGAAGATATTAAAGGGCCAAGTGCAGTGGTTTAAACTTGAACTCAGCCTGGGCAATATAGTGACTTAGGGAGAACTCGTCTCAAAATAAAGGGCTGGGCCTATAGTTCAATGGAAAGGACTGGATTCAATCCCCAGGACTGAAAAGGGATCTAGGAAAGAGAAATTAAAGAACTCTTGAAACCTCACTTTGTTTAGGGACCGTGAAGGTAGGGGAGTGTGAGGACGGTGCCAATGCACTGAGGGGTCGAACCTGAAGGAGGCACAGAAAAACGGCGCCGAGCTATAAGAGAGCCGAACCTGGTACTTAGTCTGTCTTTGACTTCTGGTTCGACGAACCATTTTTCAAACCATGTTGAGCTGCGTTTTCGATCGCTTCTTCCCTCATTTCATGATTTTCCTTTTAAACACATCTTAAATCTGACCAAAATACGTAAATAACAATGAACTAAAAACTGTATTTTTCTGTCTTAACTGCCACTTTACTACTGTATGTTTTCATATGCATACAAAATGTGAATTTTTATAGTCATTTAAAAGGTTTACATAGCTGTAATCATAGTATCTAGACGGTTTTGATTTTTTTAGTTTATCTTACTGTTTTTTACCTAAAGGTAGTTTCATTATTACTTGGAGATACAATGTAATGACCTTAACGTTCTCTTATTGTTGGACATTTGCATTATTTCCTACTTTTTATTGTTATAAATAGTTTTGCAACTAGCCTATTCATTGCTTTTTTAAAAAATTACATTCTTATGATGAATTTATCAGTGGTTGGTCTGTTTCTGAAAATCATGTGCTTCTGCCATTTATTTTTCCTCTCTGTTCTTCAAAACCTTAAGCACGAACACTGATACCTGTATTTTATAAGCTACAATAGGAGGAAACACTAAAACCAAAGATGCAATTCAAGTGTGACAGGTAGGATTGTGTCACCCTTGATACAAGTAACAAAGAATTCCTGCTAGGAGTGTTCCTAAACCCTCCCATCAGCCTGAAACTGGACCTGTGGTATCAGTTGTTTCCCTGCTGCAAGATCATTTGACAGGATCAACCACCTTTTACACCATGATCTCTTGTCCCCAAGGGAATGGCTCGAGGTAATACTTGGGAAAGTGAATACAGGACTTCATAGCTACTCTTGCAATAGCCACATAGCATGAGGTGCTTGTTTACAGTGATTTGTTAGTTGTGAGGAATTTTGCCGTGGAGAAACAAAGAAAAAAAAACCCAAGAATTTAACAGTGTCTTGCTCTGTTGCCCAGGCTGACCTCAGACTCATGATCCTCCTGTCTCAGCCACCAAGTATGTGGGATTACAGATGTGCACAACCATCCTCAGCTGCAAAAGCGTTTTTGTTAGAGGGAAAGGACTGGATGTGCCTTTGCTTATTATTATGTCAACAGCAACTATTTTAATGGCTAGCTCACAGTAGATGCTTAATAAAAGTGTGTTGAATGAATGAAAGAAAAAGGGTGAATTATCCCTGGAGGAAACTTGTATGGTATAATAGATAATTCCAAAACAAAAATTGCTTTGGCTGGGAGGTGGGGCCACCGTGTGTCACTGTTGGGTGACTCAGAGCACAACATATGGGTTCTCTAGTCACAGTTTTGAATTTCTACTTGCCTTTGTTACTGTGATTACTGACCCTTTAAGTAATGTGCTCAGATGCCACGTAAAAGAGGGTGGTTGGGGCAGAATCTCCACTTCCTGGCTCTCTGAACTGACCTTAAACCAGTGTGTCATGCAGCTTTCCTTGTTCTGAATGCTGTGTTGTTATTTGGTTCCCCAAACTTCTGTTCACCATCAGGTGTGGAGTCTCCCTCCAGAGGGAGGCTGAAGAAGGGAAGAGTACATCATTGTAAACACTTTGCTCAGACCTGTGGGGGAAAAATGAAGGGGAATTTCTAGATGGTTTCCAGAGTCATGTGACTTATTTACACAGTACGACCAAAACTACAGAGATTGTTTAAATAAAAAATTTAAGAGTTGGGAGGATTTAGCTCAAGTGGTAGAGTGCATGCCTTGCAAGCGCAAGGCCCTGAGTTCGATCCCTAGCAACAACAAAAAAAAAAGACTAAAAATTTAAAAAGATTATTACAGTAGAAGACACATTGCCATGAATCTCCTTCTAAATACCCACTTTGCATCAAACACACTCATCCCATTGTTCTTGTCACTTCCTTTCTTTCTTTTTTAAGAGTAGGAAAATTTATCTGGGAATAGGAATGGGGAATGGGAATAGCTCCTGGGAGACAGGAGGGGTCCCAAATGGGTTGCCCTGTTTGTGACTTTCTGATCAGCTCTAGAAGTCTTCTTCTCATGTCTATTTGTGCTGTCATGGCTGCCTCAATAACCTCGATTGATTAAAAATGTTACAACAATTTCTCTCAAATATAAACATTACAGTGATCCTCATTCACCTTACTCACCAGATCTGGCACCATGTGACTTCTGGTTCTTTCCCAAAGTCAAAAATAGCCATGAAAGTTAGATGCTTTGAATCAATTTAGGACATTGAGGCAGCATGACAGGGCGACTAGGCACTCATGAGAGAGGACTTCCAGAACTACTTCGGAAAGTGGCAAGAACAATGGGATGACTGTGTTCTAAACAAGGGGGAGTGTTTTGAGGGTGGTTAATAGCAACATGTCCTTTACTGTTATAATTTATTAAAAAATTAAACGTTCTTGTATTTAAATTAATATAATTTTTAACTAAATTTTAAAAATTTAGGGCTGAGGATTTAGCTCAGTGGTTAGAGTGCTTGCCTAGCAAGCGCAAGGCACTGAGTTCAGTCCTTGGCACCAAAAAAAAATTTTTTTTACATCGTATTAAAGATAATCCTATAATCTTGTATTAAAAAATTAAACATTCCTTTTTGGATGCTGAGGATGAACTCAGGGCCTTGCGCTTGCTAGCCAAGTGCTCTACCACTTGAACTAAACCCCCGACCCCTAAAAAATTAAACGCTTTTAAACATCTTATATTAACGCATCTGACTCCAAGCACATCAGGACTGATGCCGAGCTCTTTTAAGCACAGGCAGAAACATAATTCTGGGAAGAAATGTGGAACAGAAATATTGACTGGGAGGTCAAGTGGGACTGAGTGTGCACTCAGGAATCAGGCTTCCCGGCATCCAGTCAAGGAACCATCTACTGAATGACTTTAGGACACTTTCTTAACCTCACTGAGCCTCGGTCTCTTCATCCGTAAAGTAAGGATGAAAGAATCTACCTTAAAGGGTTGCTGTGAAGGTTAACTGAGATAATGCGCCTAAAACACTTCAGTAAATATCAGCCATGGTATAGATGCAATCCTCAACTGTAATAAATTTGATCAATAGAAAAAAAAGTGTGAAGTAGCTCTTGTGCAAGAGGTTTGGTGCATCAGGACACTTTATATTGCAAGTAATCATAAGCCCAGTTCAAACTGGATTAAATAAAAAAGGAGATTTCTTGGCCTCTGCCACTAGATTATTCAGAGATAATGCCGATTTCAGGCATGGTTTCAGGAAGCATCTTAGTAGCATCACCAAGAACAGAGGTCTTTTTGTTCCTCATTCTGCCATTGTATTATAAGCCTCATCCCAAGATCCATTTTCGTCCTGGTGGTAGAAAGACTGACAGCCACAGAGGGGACTTCATGTTTCCACATTCACATCCAATGAGGGGAGATGGGAAAGAAGGTCTTCCTTAGCATTCTGAGCAGCTGTGCTGAGATTCATTCTGATTCACCTTACTAACTTGGGCCATAGGTTTACCCTTGAACAAATGACAGGGCCAGAGAAATGGAATGTGATACTTAGCTTGAGTTGAACAAAGTCCCCTTCTGAAGACACAGCTGATCAGTTTCCCCATAGCACATGAGCTGCTTAGGAAAGGAGAGAATTCCAGAAAGGTGATCTGCCTAATACTAAGGTAGGGCATGGATGCTGGGTAGGCAATCAATAAGTGGGTATCTAATAAGTTGTGATAACTGAAATGATAAGAGGTATATCTCAAAAAGTCCCCGAATTTTAAGATGAAGCTGGGGATGGATGAAGGTGTAATAAAAAAATATGGGATGCTTTGGAGCACAGCAGTGACTTGTAGTAGATGTCCTTCATTTCCCAGACTCAAAGGCAGATCTATTAATAAGATTCCTTCCTGGCAGCTGTTTCTTGGTGCAAGTTCAAGGAAATGTGTATTCAAATGCAGGGGAAAGAAATTTCATCCACAAAACTGCAGTTGCACAGTGGTACAAGGTCACCCAGAACGGATGTGATTCCTTAGGAGGAGCAAGAGAGTGTAAAGAGAGAAGGGGTTGAGGCTCTTCAGCAGAAAAAGAGGAGCTGACAAAGAAGGCCAAGTTCAGACGGTCAAAGAATTAGGAGATCCTAGGCGGGGTGTGGTAGCATAAACCTGTCATTTTAGCACTCTGGGAGGCTGAGGTGGGAAGCTTGGAAGTCTGAGCCCACCCTGGGCAATTTAGCAATTTAGTGAGACTCTGTCTCAAAATGAAATAATTATTTTTTTAAAAAGGACTGAGGATATGGGTTAGAGCAAAGGGCCTGGTTTCAACCCCCAGTACCCAATAAAAAAGAATTAGGAAGTCGAGAGAAGGGGAGCACCATGAGAGCCAGTCAGAGGAAGCACATTCTAATCTCACCAGGGGGGTGCAAACAGGCCAGGCCAGTGGGAAGGCCTTGGAGTGAGTCTGCTATAAACCCCACGAAATGTCCCTGGGGGATGTGAAGTGTCCCTTCTCCCAATCCTGGTTCCATTGATGACTGGAGACCAGACCACCAGACTCTCATGATTCCATCTAAAACTAACTTGACTACTATGGGGAAATGTATGCATGTAACAAATGGGAAAGGCAACTTCAAAATGTTGTATCACTCTGTCTTAGTCTAGGCAGAGTTTGGGATGGCATGCATAGATGTACAAAGCAAAATAAAATAACTTTAAAGTGATTAGTGTGGCAGACAAGATGAAGGGGAAATGAATATAAGGAAAAGGTAAAGGCTGGTATTCCAGTGGGCTGATCTCACTCTGTGATAGAAGAGAGGTGCTGAGGGAGGTCACAGACTGTGCACCAGACTGTGAGGTAAGTGATATATGAACCTTGGTTATGTGAAGCCACTGAGATTGGAAGCTATTTGTTACAGCAGCTAGCATTAATGATACTGACTAATAATCTATCAAGTCATTAAAGCCATAGGATGGCCCAGTGCCAACTATCAAATTTGTCCTCAAAAATGCCATTGCAAGAGGGATGTGGTGGCACATACCTGTAACTACAGCACTCTGGGAGGCAGAAGCAGGAGGATTACAAATTTAAGCCCAGGATAGGCCCAGCCTGTCTCAAAATAAAAAAATATAAAAGGGCTAGGGATATAGCTCAGTGGGAAGGCCCTGGGTTCAATTTCCAGTCTTGGGGGAGGCACGTTAAATCATTGGTCAAGCTCAGCTCAGTTATAGGGATGGCCATCCCTTTCCTTTCTCATCCAAGGCCTTAAAGGCATAGTGCAAAGACACACACAAGCTTTGGGCAGGAGTGCATGGCTGCAGGATCTAAATATTCAGCTTGGACTCTGGGTCCTCAGTCCTGAGTAACTAGATGTGTACTTGGCAGGGAGAGAGGCAGATACCAGACAATTTTAAATCAACGTCTGGGTTTTCCCAACGTCTGGGTTTTCCCAATCATTTGGTCTCTTGGCCCAGCCTCTTACCTATGCCCTCAACACATCCTTGTCTGTACCCAGATTTCCTTTTTCTTTTTCTTTTTTTTTTTTTTTGAGACATGGTCTCACTATACAGCTCAGGCTGTCCCTGGAGCTCACTATGTAGCCCAGGCTAGCCTCAAACCCATGGTGATCTTCCTGTCTCAGCATCCTGAATGCTGGAATTACAGGTGTGCACCACCATACCCGGCCTGGATTTACTTTGACAAGAATACTATCTGACTTGTCCATGAACAGTTCATTCTGGCTGGCACATTGACAGCAGACTGCAGGGGAGAAGGGAAGACCTGTGAGGAAACTGATAAACCCATCCAGGACAAGGATGGTGGGAGCAGGCACCAGGGGAGTGGTGGCAGAAGTGAGAGAAGTGGGCGTGTTCTGATTATAATTTGAAAGTTCAGGGCCAAGTCTGGAGGATTTGCTGATGTTTGATTTGAGATATTAAATGGAGGGAGAGGGCTGGGGATTTAGCTCAGTGGTTAGAGTGCTTTCCTCGCAAGCACAAGGCCCTGAGTTTGATCCCTAGCACCAAAACAAAAATTAATAAATAAAATAAAAAGCAGAGAGAGGTCAAGGATGTCAACCCCTCTCCATAGCACCTACTCTATGATCTCCAGGGGTTCCTTTTCCCACACCTATAGATAACTCTGCTGCCCTGGCCTGGCCTCTCTCCCTCTACTTATTGGCAAGAAGGTGGAACTCAGAGGGTGGAAAACGGTATTGCAGCCAAGCATTTTCTTCTGTGGTCAGTAGGAGTTCTAGACTTACAGTCGCCCAGTCGCCCCGAGAGCAGAAGGGTGGCTGCAAGACAGGGAAGAATCAACCTTTTCCCTCCTCCCTCTCTCAGTTCAACACTCAGTACAGGACACGCTGACACTCAGTACAGATATGTGGGGTTTTCCCACACCCAGAAATTCTCCAGAAAACATCAGCTGGCTACTCTAGAATGCAGTTCAACTCTGACAATGTCTACTTGGGGTTCAACTCGGATCCCACAAGTGGAGTCCCACAAGACTGCTACTTACCTCAGATACCAACACAAGTTCCACCTATACTTCTGACCATCTGGCTCTAAACTGTAGGTTCCTACAATCCCCTCCTTAGGTTCAATTAATTGGAGTGGCTCATAAAATTTGGGGAAACGCTTTACTTACCATTGTCAATTATTACAATGGATTTTTTTTTTTTTTAGTACTGGGGATTGACCCCAGGGCCTTCACACTAAGCTACATGCTACATTCCCAGCTCTTTTGTTTTTTTCTTTTTCTTTTCTTTTCTTTTTTTTTTTTTTTGAGACAGGTTCTCACTATGCAGTCCAGACTGGCCTTGAACTTACTATGTAGCTTAGGCTGGCAGGGAACCTCAGGGATCCTCCTGCCTCAGCCTCCCAAGTGCTGGGATTGCAGGCACATGCCACAATAGCATAAGCATAAAGACATTTTAAAGGATATAAATGCCCATAATTTTGTGCAATTATTAAACACCAATTAAAATTATTATTTAAAAAGAAAAAATACATTATGCATTAATTAAAAATAAAAATATGTATCTGCCAGAGGAAAAATAAAGAGTACAGGTAAAGAGATAAAGAGGTGGGTGGAGAATGGTTCAAAAGGATCCCGAGCGTAACAGCTTCTGTCCTGGGGCAGTGGGAGCACCACCGTCCCAACTCCCCGAAAGCTCAGGCTTCAGGATTGTCAAGAAAACCTCATTCTGTAACCGTGATTGATTACATCACTGGCCACTGGTGGTCAACACAATTGTTGGCCCTTTTCTCTCCGGAGGTTGGGGGTGGGACTGAATGTTCCTGCCCTTGCATCATCTGGTTGGTTCCCCTGGCAACCAGCTGCATCCTGAAATCATCCAGGAGCACACCAGGAGTCACCTTGCTAGGACAAGAGATGCTCTTATCCCCCCAGGAGATCACAAGGGATTTAGGAGCTTTGTCTCAGAACCTCCTGTTACTCAGAAAATTGCAGAGGTTTTAGATGCTCCATGTCAGGAACACTTGGCAGAGACCAACTTACGTATTTATTATTTCACAGAAGCAGAGAGTTCTGCACAGATCATGGGCTCTGGAGACTGTACAAATACTGCCTCAGGTACTCATGAGCTTGTGAGTCCCTCAATCTCTCCAAAGCTCCGTTTTTTCATCTGTAAACCAAGACCAGCAATTCTGACTTGGTTGGGAGAGTTGTAAGCTGAATGAGGTAACAAATGTATGAAAATCGCCTCATATAAGACTGGGTCTGCCTCAACACCCTTTATTTCCCCATCCCCTTAGGTTACAGGGTTTAGGAATCCTCCCTTCAAGGAATTCAAGCTTTTTTTTTTTAAATCAACATTATGGAAGTATAATTAATATAAAATAACTTGAAGACATTTACAATGTCCGTTCAACGCGTTTTTGACTCGTGTATTTGACTTAGTTACTTTCTCATTGCTGGGACTCAATCCCTGACACTCACAGGTTAAAGGAAGAAAGGTTTATTTTGGCTTGCTCTTTGTAGAGGCTTCAGCCCATAGTCAGCTGGATTCAAGGCAGGGCAGCGAGGCAGAGGGGAACTGCAGAGGAGAAACAGTTCCTGACACAATGATGAGAGGGACCAAAGGGGTTGGATGCATATATACCCTTCCAGGACACACCCACAGTGACTCATCTCTTCCGCCAGGCTTTGCTTCCCAACATGGCACCCAGCTATAATCCCATCAGCGGACCAATCCAGTGATGAGCATCACACATCCACCATCTAGTCACCTCCCCAAAGTCTACCTATGAGTGCATGAGGCTCTGGGGGGACATCTAGATATAAACCATAACAGGACTCCTGTAAAATTGCCACCCTAATAAAAATACAGGATACTTTACTCCCCCAGAAGGATGCTCATGATCCTTTGTGATTTATTCCTCCCTTCACCTCAGCTCCAGGAATAACCAACCTGCCTCTTGGTGTTATAAAAAGGTTGCATGTTCTAGAATTTGATATAAACCAAATCAGAGAGCCTTTGTTAGCAGCTTCTTTCACTTACCGTAATGTTCTTGAGGTTCAACCATGTTTTTGTGTGTCTATAATTCATTTCTTTTTATTACTGGTGGAGAGTCCATTGCATAGATGCACCACAATTTATTTATATCCATTCACTAGTGGATGGATATTTAGATTGTTTTTTGGCAACTGCACATAGTGCTTCTATAAGCATTCATGTCCACGTCTCTGTGTGGACGTATATCTTCATTTGTCCTGAGTAAACACATAGGAGTAGTGTTATACTACTGTGGGGGACTACCTGTAGGTGCCCCCCACAGTTCATATCTTGAAGCCCTAACCCCAGTATATTAAAGTTAAATGAGGTCATAAAAGTGGGACTCTGATCTGTTAGAGTTAGTGTCTTTATAAGAAAGGACACCAAAGATAGAGCCTCTCTCTGTCTCTCTCGCTGTCTCTGTCTCTGTCTATCTCTCTCCACACAAAGTCATGGAGGACACAGTGAGAAGGTGGCCATCCTCAGACCAGGAAGGAGCCCTCTCCAGGAATTCAACTGGCTAGCTCCTTGATTGTGACTTTCCAGGCTCCAGGACCATGGTCAAATGAATCTCTGTCATGTAAGCCACTTAGTTTGTTATGGAGCCCAAACATTTTGATCTGGGATTTCCCAGCTTCCAGAACTGTGAGCAATTAATTTCTATTACTTATAAATTATTCTAAACTAGGCTTGGTGGCTCATGCCTGTTATCTCAGCACTTGGGAGGCTGAGGCAGGAGGATCACTGTGAGTTCAAGTCCAGCCTGAACTACACAGTGAGACCCTGTCTCAAAAACAAAACAAAACACACAAAAAAAAACCCATACAAAACTAAACTACACTACATTACTCAGTCTAGGGCTAGGAATGCAACTCAGTGGTACAGCACTTGCCTACCATACAAGACATCCTGTGTTCAAATCCAGCATCACAAAAACAAAGAAAATAAACTAAATTTCCAGTTATGGTATTTTCCTTACAGCACACTGAACAGACTAAGACAAGTGGGTACTATATTTAACTTTTTTTGTATGAGTGGTGTCTTAGCTTTTCCAAGAGTTAATGGTTCGTAAGAGAGCAGATTTAATACAGGACATTTATAAGTTACAATATCCACCCACAAGCCAAATATAGGAAGAATGCTGAATGTCTCTCTATGCACTGGAGACCCAAAAGATCCACTTGAGGGTTGGGAGCCCACAGCACTGTCTCGTGTAGGTCCGTGTCTGCACATGATGCCTGAAGAAATCTTTACTGGAACCAGGATACGATATTCGCAGCAGAGATGATGACCAGAGAGCTCCCCTGAAGCAACAGCAGCCACCCTCCATGACCACAAGGCCCTGAGCTCCTTCCTCAACAAGAGCAGCTGAGTCCCCTTCAGGAGAGCCAGCCACAGCAGAGCTTCTCCTGGGAAACAGCCCGGCAACCAGCTTCTGCTCCTGTTCTGCTTTATGTTGTGTCAGCAACAATCCTCAGGTGGACCCTCTACACTCAGAACCACACTGACTCAGTCCAGCTGGGCATTCTGGCTCAAGCTGACCACAATAAGTCTGCCACAAGTGGTTCTAAGGTTTAAGCCCAGGGCCTTTGCCCTGAGCTAGAACCCCAGTCATTTATTACTTATGTATTTATTTTGAGATAGTGTCTTGCTAAATTGCCTAGGCAGGACTTGAACTTGTGATCCTCCTGTCTCAGCCTCCCAAGTACTGGGATGACAGGCTTGTACCACAGCATCCGACCATATGATTACTTTTAAAGAAACTGCCAAACAGCTTTCCGTAATGGTGGCACCATTTTACATCACCACCAGTAGCAATTTTTACCATCTCGGAGAAACATTGTTTGTTAATACAGGAAGACAAAAGAGCTTGCCAAGTTACCCATGTGACTGTCACTGTTTCTAATTACTATGCAGCACCATAATTAGGCAGCCTGTTAAGCACTGGAGCTGTGCCGCTCTCCATGGATTCTATTATACCATGAGACACTTCCCTCAGTTCTGGGTTGTTCTTGTACACTCATGGTTATTTATTTATTTTTATTTGTGAGGATATACTTTAAGCTCCCCAGCACAGTTTATACTATATATGAGATGAAAGAACACATATGGAAAAAAATCTATCTCTGTTTCTCTGTTCTCTCACACACTCTTTTTTTTTTTTTTTGGTGGTGCCGGGGATCAAACTCAGGCCCTTGTGCTTACAAGGCAAGCACTCTAATCACTGAGCTAAAACCCCAGCCCCCCCCCCTTTTTTTTTTGAGACAGGGTCTCGCTATGTAATCCACGGTGGTTTGAACTCACTATGTAACCCAGGCTGGCCTTGAACTCATGGCGATCCTCCTGCCTCAGTCTCCCAAGTGCTGGGATTATAAGAGTGTGCCACCACACCCAGCACACTTTCAATGTCAATTTCTCACACACACATCAACACATTAATTTGGAAAGAAACTTTGGGTAAATCAGATCTGAAGAACAACCAACTCAATCATGGTGAACTATGACAAATAACTTTCTAATCTATCTTGGCCCCCTCCCCACACCCTGAGAAGAAGATTTTAAAAATAAATTTAATTTTAGAAAAGTTTTAGATTCAGAGAAAAATTGTTAATAGGGAATGTAGTTCCCTCATATCCAACACTCAAATCTCCCCTGTTGTTGTCATCCTGTCACTATGGTACACTTGTTACAACCAATGAACCCACATGAATCCATTATTAAAACTGATTCAGAACCCCCCCTCGATTATGCCCTGATGCCCTTCCTCTGTTCCACTTCCCCACCCAGGATACCACATTGCATTTATTCATCACACCTCCTTAAACTCCTCCAATCTGTGACGATTTCTGATTTTCCTTGCATTTGATGATGCAGACAGTTCCAAGGAGTTGAGTTGACCGGTGCGGTGGCACATGCCTGTAATCCTAGCACTTGGGAGGCTGAGGCAGGAAGATCACCATGAGTCTGAAGCCAGTCTGGGCTACATAGTGCTTTCAAGGCCAGCCTCAACTACATGGCAAGACCCTGTCCACAAAAGAAAAAAAAGAGTTGAATATTTTGTAGAACGTCCTTTACCTGGAGTTCCCTACAGTATTTCCTCAGGCTGGCTCTGGGTTTGGGGAAGAAGATAAAAACCCCACTCTCTTCACAGGAGTCAAGGGATGGTGCTACACGTGTAGTTTGTCACTGTGGAGGCTGACCTCGATCAACGCCTGAGGTAGCATTTGCCAGGTTTCTCTGCTGGAGCAACACTCTGCCGTGGCCTCAGCCCCTTCACACTGTCCTCTCTAGAAGGAAGCTGTCATCCCCCGAGTGGGGAGTTACACTCCCTCCTTCCACCTCTGCCTCCCTCCTCCCCTCAGGGAGGAGTGGGTGCGACTGTGTCAATTACTTGCGTAAATTTTTTTCACAAGTGAGAATATTTATTTGTGTAAATTATTTGGAATTCTTTAACACAGTAGATTGGCTCTTCCTCAGTTGTTCATCTAACCAGTCATCTGTGTATGCCAGTAAGGACTTGTGGGTATTTGAATTATACTGCAGGGCAGTGATAGTAACCTTTTCAGAGCTTTTGTTGATAACAGCCTGCTACGGCACACGTGCCATAAGTTTGCCACCACTGCTTTAGGGTTTAATCCAATACAGTTAGCTCTCCATATCTACAGGGTCAGCCAATCATGGAGTAAAACAAATACATATATATATAAAATATATATGTCTGTGTTCAGAAATACATATTCATAAAATATATATTTAAAACATTTTTTTTTTGGTACGGAGGATTGAATCCAGACACGGCCTTTATACTAAGCTACATCCCCAGCCCTTGTTAAAATTTTTTTTTAATTTTGAGACAGGGTCTTGCTAAACTGCTAAATTGCCTCAGCTGGGCTCAAACACTTGCTCCTCCTGACTCAGCCTCCTACAGTGCTGGATTACAAGTGTGCACCTTAAAAAAAAATTAAAACAAAACAAGTGTGTAGCACCACGCAGGCTCAGTTTTGCCCACTGAGAATGCTTTTGGGCTGTTCCTGTGTCCTCTTTGCCAAGTCCGACCTCTGTGTGTGTGCGCGTTTAGCATTTCCTGACTCTGTAGCCCTGGAAGATACTCCAGGCTCCCTTGTGTATTCCCTGCCCCTGCCCTAGAATCAGCCTTTTCTCCAAGGAGTCTGGGATCTTTTTATTGGTGAATGATACTGGAAATCAAGATCTGGGCAATGGGTGTGCTTGTTGCTACTGGAATATCTTTGCTTCTAGGCCCTCTCGGCAGATAAAGCACACATCTACATGCCCATGCATCAGTCCATCTGTCTTCACACCTGTAGAGGGCCTTCTAGATATATCCACCTACACCCATACTAAGCTGAACACAAATTGGCACCAACGCCCTCATTTCTCACCCAGCACCATGCAGGTCATCTTTTTCCCTCCTTTGCGTTCAACATCCACTTACCAAATGTTTGATTCCAGTCTGCAGGTCTGGCGTGACTTCAGAATCGTTAACCTGAACCCCCGTGGGAAACTGTTACCGACCACCATTCCTTTTGCTTTTAGTTCTGCAGACTCCACTCATTTCCGAAATGGTCTAGGTCAGTAGGTTTTCGCCCATCCAAACTGTATTTCCTACCTGGGTCTCTCCTTCTCCTGCCAATAAACCCAGCTTCGTGTGGCTCCCACGGTGATGTTCTCTATGCGAACTGGACTCCATCCCCTACGGGGTGTCACAGGTCCCCTCGACTATCACCTGTCCCACTGAACTGACACTGCCCTTCCCCAGATGACCCTGATGAATCCTCCCAACCCACCCGCCGAGCCCTGTAACCTCCAAGGTGGACAAGCCCAAGGGCCACTCCCAGCAAGTCTCCATTTCTACCTGAGGACTGTTGCTTGTCCCCTTGGGCCATACAGCAGGGGCTGGCCAGCCTGGGTCCTGGCCAAACCGTCCAGCCCTCTTGCTGGTCTACCTGGTAACGGGGGACCTGCTCAGGTTACCCAGAGGATCATTTTGCCTTAGAAACTCCAGCTGTCCCCTCAGGCACATCAGTAACCGATGCCAAGGCCCTAAGCGGCAGAGGGCTGGCAGCAAGCGAGTGTCCCTGGTGCTCGGAGAGCTCTGTGCCTCGTCCTCTGTGGCCACTGCAGTCTTCAGTGTGGAAGGTGAGCAAACGTGGGAGCAGCACGGCACCCTGTAGCCAGGGATGGGGGCTTGAGATGCCTCCGACTTGTGCCCAGAGCTAGCCCAGCCTTGTTCAGAGCCTGGATTCCTGCGCCCAGGAGCAGGTGCAGAAGGAGAGGCCAGACTGAGGGCACTTCAGAGGGCTTGGCCTGGTTCAGAAGCCCCGGGGGTCTGAGTGCTGCCAGGCTCTGCAGCCCATTGGGCCGCTCAGGTTGGGTACAGGTGTTAGGGGATGCCTGCTCTGGCCTCAGACAGCCCTGCCACCTTGTCTCCGTGTGCAGCTCAGAACAGGCACACATGTGGAGGGGATTGTGGGTCCCAGCCCAAATTCGGTTTCCAGCCAGCACTCCCTTTTTTGCAGTACTGGGAATTGAAACCAGGGCCTTCACATTGAGCTACAGGCCCTGTCCTTTTTGTTTATTTTGAGATAAGGACTCAAATCACTAAGTTGCCCAGACTGGGTTTAAACTTTCAATCCTCTTGCCTCAGTGTTCTGGAGTGCTGGGGTTACAGGTGTGCGCCACCGCACCCAGTTTAAAACAGCCCCTCTTTATCAAACCCTCTGAACAGAGGTCTAAGAGCTTTGCCTGAGATGGGGAGTGGGAAGGCAGGGTGGCAATAACCTTGAAGGGCTTAGAAACCCTCCTGACTCTGTCTGGGTAGGTTTATAAACCTTTCTTCCAGGATACAAATGGACTCTGTGGCCTCTTCCTGCTCCAACATTCTGCACTACTAGAAGGGTATCATTTATGCAGCACTCTGCTTCTCTCATGGTATGAGAACTGACCTCAAAACCAGGTGTGGTAGCACATGCCTGTAATCCCAGCTGCTTGGGAGGCTGAGGCAGGGGGATCAAAAGTTCAAGTGAACTACATAGAGAGACCCTATTTCAATTTCCTCTATCTTCCCTTCGAAATGGACTTTAGGCTCCCCTAAATGTGGTGACACCCCCAGCCCACCTTTGCCCAGGGGGCCACAGGAGCCCAGTGCTTTGGCAATGACAGAGGAAGTGACCCTGGGGTTCCCTTCCCAGTGGCCAGCATCACGACTTGGCAGATGAGGATGAGGGCCTAGGGGTGGCTTTAGCACTGATCCTCCCAGCCTCACAGTGTGAGGGACTCTATTTCACACAGTTCTCATGCAATGAGTTCTCACACCAAGCTGGCTGGCTGCCTGGTGAAAGAGGCTCTCCCTAGATATCACGCAAGGACATTTCCCCTAGTTCATCATGCTGATGGAGCCTGGACCTCCTTCACTCCTCTGACTCCCCAAATGTTCCCGAGGTCTCCTGGGGAAGGCTGCTTCCTGGGAGAGGGAGCCCCTGGGAAGATGACTCCCACAGGCCGCTCTCCAGGCATCTGCAGAGGACTGAGGGACTGCTGAGTTCAGGGCCTTCAGCGCCCAGCCCTAGTCAGGCATTGTGTCACATGACACAATGCCAGCTACTCGGGAGCCTGGGCAACTTAGTGAGACCTTGTCTCAAAATAAATTTTTTTTTTTTTTTTTTTTGGTGCTGAGGATTGAACTCGGGCCCTTGTGCTTGCAAGGCAAGCACTTTAACCACTGAGCTAAATCCCAGCCCCTAAAATATTTTTTTTTTTGGGTACCGGGAATCGAACTCATGGCCTCATGCTTGCGAGGCAAACACTCTAACCACTGAGCTAAATCCCCAGCCCTCAAAATAAAATTTTAAAAGGTCTGGGGATGTAGGTTAGCGGTAGAGTGGTTACCTAGCATGCCTGAAGCCTTGAGTTCAATCTCAGTTCTGAAGAAGGAAAGAAAGAGTAAGAGAGACGGGGTGGGGGGGAGGAAGGAAGGGGGAAAGGAAGAGAGGGCAAAGAGGGAGGAGAGGAAGGCAAATTGGTTGAAACTAAGCC